>QMIH01000111.1:140306-154120 GCA_003987875.1 Clarias batrachus
AGACAAATATTTAAGAGCCCTCCAAAATAAAATAAAATTTAAGAGCCCTCCACTGCTTATTATTTCAGTGATAATTATGGTCAGCTGATGCAGTGTGTAGCTTCTGAATTCCATATCAGAAGACATATTCTGTGGTTGTTGCAAAGATGTTACTCTGTTTTAGAAGGGTCAAATGATTGCCCTGCATCAAGCAAAGAAAACAATTCAGGAGATTTCTGAAAATTGGGTTCACTGTGAAATACATTATTATAGCCTGAAAGGATAAGTGGTGTACCATCATCATCAAAGAACAAATGTGGTAAAAAAACAAAAACAAAAAAAAAACATCCTGAAGGGACCTGGGAAATCTCTTAAACGTTTAGTGAAATAAAATCATAAAAAAACAACAGGAGATCTCATGGCTATGGAGTCAATAGTGAAAATAAGTGCATTTCCACACACAAACAGTGCGAAGCTGCGTTGCCATAAGAAATCCACTTATTAGTAAGGTTAATTGGGAAAAAAAAGGCTTTCATTTGCTGGGGAGCATAAAGAATGGACTGTGGAGCAGCGGAGAAAGATCAGGTAGTCTGATAAGTCCAGATTTACCCTGTTCCAGAGTGATGGAACATCATGCCCAGTGTCTCCTGTACAGACCTGCGGGGCAGTGTTATGATTGTAACAGGGTTGCTTCTGCCACATGGATTGGCCACAACAGAGGCCAGACCTAAACCCCAATTGAGAATCTTTGGGATGTGCTTGAGAAGACGTCATGCATCGGTATAACTCTCCCATCAGCAGTACAAGCTGTTGGAGAGAAATTAATGCAACTCTGGACAGCAATACATTTTGTGACATTGCATAACGATGCCACAGCAGAAGGTGGTTCAATAAAGTATTTGGGTGTGCGACTTTTTTTTCGTCTGGGCAGAGTGCAGTTCATTTTGTGTCTTTTGTGTATACCATTTTTAAAGCCCATTTACTTTGGACTATTTCTAATGATAACTCCTATAATAATTTCATAAAATTAGCCATTAACCCATTAGGCTTTACTTTATTTAAAGTTACAATTTTGGACTGTCTTATAATTTCACAACATGATCAAGAACAATTTAAATTCAGCCAGAAGAGGATGTTCCTCCTCTTGGTTTCTCTCAAGGTTCCTGTCTTGCTGCCTCAGAGGGAGTTTCTCCATCCACTTTCACCCTCATTTAGTCATTGAGTCTGTATGTTTTCTAAAAAGCTCTATTTTTAAATTCTGTTTTCCCTCTGAAGCAGAACGCGTGAGCGCTTTGTTCCTGAAGGCCTCCTGGCAGCGTTTTGACACAGCCGAATAATAGTCATGAATAAATGATCAGTAATGGACATGGGTGGAAAATCGAGTGGATGCAGCATTCCCAAAGCAGAGTTACAGCACGCCCACACTTTTATTTCAGGCAGCAGCACAGCGTCTTAGTGTCAGTGAGTCGGTAAGCAGCTTCCAAAATGCTTGGACATGCCTGCGCACATGGTACGCCTCAGTAACATCTAATCCATCCCAACGACTTTTCCTGTGAACATTGATTTTGTCTGATTGCTGTTGTTTGGTTTTATGAACAACTCCCATCTGAGCCTCAGGCACTGGAGTGGATCTGTAGCTCCTTGTGCTTCTTACAGGGGCCTGCTCATTAAGCTCTTATTGATACACGCCTGCTTGACAACCTTTGTAATTATTAAAATGCGTTTTTCCCATACAGTCTGTTACATATTTTCCTGCAGCTGAAACACGAGGTCCTACCTCTCCATCTGACTAATGTCAACCGATTTCGTCTTCTGGAGGAGACAAATCGAACCTTGAAGCTTGAGGTGGCCACACTGAGGCAGCAGAAGCAGCTCTACAGATCGTTGGTGAGTTTGAAGATCCTTGCGCTGCAGTTTATTTTTGGTGCATACTTTACAATTGTTCGGTTTGGATTCATTATCTTTAACTCATAAATCACGCTCAGCTTACCCTTCCCTTCCTATTCTTCTTCTTCTTCAGATTTGCTGATTGTTAAGCCCTTCATTTTAACATCATGCATTCATTTAATTTAACTCATGTAAGCTACAGATTGAGGTGATTGGAACCATTTCAAGGTTCCTGAAATTCATGATATGATATTTTCAAGGCCTGGACTTTTGTGGACTCTGTCATTTACAGTAGGCCTTTGGGCCACTCCCTTAATTGTACAGCCATACAAAATCACTATTAGCGTTTCCAAAGCCCAGATGAGAAAGGAGGCGTGTTGGGTGTCAGGCTAACAACCTAAAACCACCACTGCTATAGAGATGATGGAATCCATTGGTTGATGTGCTCAACAGCACATGAGGAATAAAAAAAAGAATTAAAAAAATAAATAAAAACCTGTTTTTGCCACAATACAAGCTAATTTAAGTAGCTCATAAGAAAAATGTAAATAGACATAAAATTTAACACTTCATCTAAGGAGATGGTCAAACATTTTTAAGCATTCACCATTTAATTGCATTTGAAATGTAGGATTATGGTTGGGGAAGTTGGTGGGAGTTTAAATTTAGAAAGCCTTAGTCTAAGTGTGTAAAATGATGAGCATGTGATGGCTGGGTTACATCCAGATTTGCTGTTATTCATAAGATGCAGTAACAATTCACTTCTGCATCAGATGTTATAGCTGCATTCTTCCGGCTGGTTGCCAGGCAACCTGCCATGACACACGGTATGGACAGAGTCACTCACTGCTGAAGAATGACCTTGTGCCTCTTCCAATCGTTTCTGTTGTCTTGGTGATACCATCACCCAGCGAACGGTGGGGCGCGGTTGAAGCCTCGTTGGAGTAATTGGATAAAAGATAATAACAGTCATGAGTATAATGACAGTAGCTAATAATTAATAGAGACTAATAATGGTGGTGAGAAAGGAGCAGTCTAGTTAATTAGTAAAGCCAAACAAACGCTTTAGTCGAGGACTTCGGGATAGTGCAAGGCATAGACATGAATGTGCACATGAGACATGAGGGCCTAAAAGCATGTTTTGAGCTCCAGGCTTCTTCTTCCTGATAGAATTAGACTCAGAATTAGACTATGTGTTCTTCCAACGGACCCAGATTGCTCCTGTAACCTTGTTATCCTCTCCATCGCATTGACTGGAGGAGACATTTAATGCAGCTCTGTTCATGGTCTTCGGCCATCTCGGCTCTGACCCCCTACCTCTCTGATCGATCCATTTCTTCATGACTGAACTTAGAAGAAACAACAAGAAGGAACTGTGTTTATTCACAGAAGTTTGGGATACACTGAGTTTCATCCGCAGACATATTTAACATCAAATTAAAAATATATCCTTCAACCACTGGTTTAATTAAAACACATACACACACATTTCCTTAACCAGATTTCACAAGTAAGAAATAAAACAGTCAGTGTCATACTATTATACGAAAATACTGAAAGACTAGGTGGTACTGTATATTAGACATCCAAGTTGATTATTTTCCTATAAAAGCAGATCACCATGTTTTATTCTTCTTATACCACAGCAAGCTGCCAAAAATTACATTTTTATTCAATAAATCTATTTTTTATATGAAATGAGTTCTTGGTACTGTATCACTTAGATTATAGCAGCTATCCTTCCTCTCTGTTTGTCTCTCTTTAACAAAATCAGAAAAAGGCAATTTGTCCTGCTCTTGAAAAACTGCAATTCATAAATCTCTCTGTCTCTGAACACCTTTCCATATTGGGGAACCGGAAGTTACAACAATACATCTGATTTTTACAAACTGCAGGGCTTCAGATTGCAACTGAAATGCTTAGCAAATTGCGCCAGCCTAGCACAAGAGTATGGGAGTACGCGTGATAATACAGTAGGACTGCATTCATTAAGGAGAGGACACGCAAACATTAAGCAGTTTATCATACCGTTCAACTGTCAAACCCTCGTGTACAAGCGCTCTGGTTATTGAATGCAGTCCTGTTGTGGTATCATGCGTGCACTTGTATTTTCCTGCTCTCGTGCAATTAGCAGTTTGTGAAGTGAATTACAAAACAACAGAAGAGATCACTTTAATACTTAATTTGGTAGTATTTTATTTGAATGATATTAATAATTTCTTTTCTTTTCTTTTTAAAAATTCTGGTTAAGTTTGGTTAAGCCCCCCCCCCCCCCCCCCCGCCCCTAGTGCCGTGCTACCTAACAAGTGTGCTGTAACTTAGCAGGCTAGCTAGCCAAAGTTAGCTACATCAAGAACATTGCCAACTGACAAGAAAACTTAATGGCCAAATAAAATAAATCTCTTGACTCTTTCCTCACTCCCTGCCCGTCCTAACCCTACATCCTGTACTTCAGATGCCACTGAAACAGAAACTGAGTTGAAAGTTCTCAGGTACTGTAAATTCACCTCAATATTCCATCAGTATTCGGTCATCATTATCAGATAATGCTAGCAAAGCACAGCTAACAGTTAAATCGGACTTGCTGCTAGTTCTGCAGGTAAAGTTAAGGGTTAGATTTTGGAATATTGGGTTTAGGCTACTAAAGAATTATGTTTATCTGGAGTCCTGACTAGAGAATATTACCATAAAAGTAGGCAGATATATAACTGTACAAATGCCAGTGAATTATTATTGGTGAATTATTATTATTATTATTATTATTATTATTATTATTATTATTATTATTATTATTAGAAGGTATGCATTATTTGTGTCTAAGAGCATGGTTCTGGCAATATTTTATGCCTGTAAAATCAACAGTTGTAATATTAATGCATTCATTCTGCTACATGACTTATATGTTGGATGCTCCACATAATCTAAGTGAATAAATAAATTTTAAAAAATGTGATGTTGCTTAACATATACTGATGTGTTGAAGTGAAATCTGAAAAAAAAAAAAAAATGCCATAGGCAAATAAGTATTGTGACAGCTCTGGCCAATCCCAGGCTACTTAACAGTTCAAAGTGAGAGTGCTTTTAATTCCTGTCAATGATTTGATTGATAAAAATAATTAATTCACAAATTATTGTTGATCAACAAAAAAAAAAAAATACTGCAAACAGTGAAAGCAGCGGGTAGTGATATGGTCAGCATATTTGCTATTTTCACACTAAGGCTTTCTAAGGTATATTTGAAGAACATGTCTGAAGGGTAATGTGTACTCTTCCCATGACAGCACATACATTGAAGAGCCTGAATGGCCTCTGGGAATTCTGTAGTGACCTCAGTTACTCTGAGAACCCATTTCGCCAATTGATTTCCGGCTGCTTTTTGCCAAATGGGAATGAATTAGTTGGATTTATTTCACCAATCACCTAGCATAAGAAGGAATGTGGGCATGTAATCATGAAAGCAGAAATAAGTAGGGCTTGTTTATTAACCTTCATATTTTTACCATTATGTAGAACCAGAAACAATTATCAGGGCTTTCCTGTCTGTTAGCTTTCTGATTCAGAGCCAGTTTTTTGAACAGGGAATTTGAACAGGGAATACAACATTCATCTTTGGGTGAGTTCAACATTTCTTTCACTTTTGAAGGTGGTTGTAGCATTCGAGTGGCCAAATGAGCTTCTTGCTCTCACACATATAATCCCCTAGGTGTTACAAATGCCAAGAGATGTCTCTAGCATTCCATCATGAACCCTTGATGATGACACACTTTCTCTTCACCAAGGATTCTAAACCACGAGTAGCCCTCTGAGTGTCAGTCACTTTCTGTATTTGACGTTGTAGATGTCTGTAACCAGTAATCATAGGCATAATGAGACATTCTTTTTGTGGAAACAGTCAGCAAGGGCTCCTTAAGGAGACTTTGACTTCCATTCATTTGCCAAAAGCTCTTAGATGTACTCTACCTCTATTGACAATGTTTTCAGAATAGAATGATAGGCTTTCTGGACAGGTATTCTGTCTGTGAACTTAGTCCACATCTGTAGGCCTGAAATACAATCTAAAAAAATCACGCCTTCTCACAGCATTTTATTGACATTTCATCTCCTGCTGCTCCTTATTAAGTTGAGTTGCATCACCAGGTGGCTGCCACCATCATAGCACGCCATTTGAATCAGTTTGAGAAGCGGTGACTCATGCCATGTTTATTAGTTAAGTCAGGTTCCAATATTTATGAGAGTGAATGCTTCCAGTTGATGATTTCTTAGGCAGGGTGATGTCGTGTTTACTTTGGTTTCCTATAGGCATTCTATATTTTGACTGATCCCCACCTATTACAAGTTGCTGTAACTGAACACACCTCTCCTCAGGTTCAAGCAGCACTAAACATTCAGATTGATCCAGCTGAAGTGACATTTTAGTCAGTTTACTGTTCCCACTGGTATTAACTAAAAGGTAAGGTCTACTAGTCCTTTTTATCCAGTACAAAATGGACACTAGTCAGTGCTATCATTGGGGATAGACAGGGTACCACCTAAATCTTGGACTAAAGTGGGAGCTAACCTCTGTGGTTCTCCCTCAAACACCACCTCCATCACATTAAAGCAGTTAAGTAGCATTTCCAGGAGTCATGAACGAGCAAAGAAGAGGAGATTAATCGATAGACTCAGGTCTTTGTTCCATGGTAGGTTTACAGTAAAAAGAATCCAACCATCAAAGGGAATAAGATCTTCATTCATACAGTAGCACACACACCTCTAGTTCATTCTGGTTCTCCGTGAGCCATATGAGTTCAGAAAATGTCCAGGACGAGGACCTCTCTATTAGACTGGCTCAGGCCCTTGGGTCTACTCCAGCTTTATTTGCGTGATCATTAAGGATACATTTGTTTAAATGGCTTCTCTGCTAATTAGTTTGGGTTGGGTTGCTTTATCGGGATGTTGGTTTTTTTTCTTAGTGTATTTCAGACAACTTACTTTACCAACTTACCTTCGTACCCCTCTACTGGTGCAAAAACTGCAGTCCTGTTTTGGTTTTCTGTTTTCACAGCCTTTTTTATTGTGTCTTTGATTATGGTTGACTGTTTTGCATTTTCTTCTTAGTGCGCCATGTGCAGCTGTGTGTCCTGGGCATTGTGTTAAAGACAGTCCCTGAATCATTCACTCTCATCACTCGTGCTTTTCATGACCTCATTGAGGATTGTTTTATCTCTAACTGTGTGATATGAAAGAAGGTGTTTCAGCTTCCTGCAAATGTTTGTGCTTTTGTTGTATATCTTCAAAATATACTCTGTGCTGGAATACACCTTGGATTGCAGGTTATACTTAATTCCATATTCAACTTGTTTTGATGAAAACAGGGTTCTTTGCTACAGCCCAATAACATGATGGAGGAATTGCTCTTTGTGGCTTGTGCACATTAGCTATTGAAATCATTCTGTGCTTCTTTCCTCTACTGTATGAACAGTACAGACCAAACGTTTGGACACACCTTCTCATTCAAAGAGTTTGAATTTGTATTATGGCAAGAAAAAAGCAGCTAAGTGAAGAAGAAACGAGTGGCCATCATTACTTTAAGAAAGGTCAGTCAGTCCGAAAAATTGGGAAAACTTTGAAAGTGTCCCCAAGTGCAGTCACAAAAACCATCAAGCGCTACAAAGAAACTGGCTGACATGCGGACCGCCCCAGGAAAGGAAGACCAAGAGTCACCTCTGCTGCGGAGGATAAGTTCATCCGAGTCACCAGCCTCAGAAATCGGCGGTTAACAGCAGCTCAGATCAGAGAGCAGGTCAATGCCACACAGAGTTCTAGCAGCAGACACATCTCTAGAACAACTGTTAAGAGGAGACTGTGTGAATCAGGCCTTCATGCTAGAATATCTGCTAGGAAACCACTGCTAAGAACCGGCAACATGCAGAAGAGACGCGTTTGGGCTAAAGAACACAATAAAGAACACAATAAAGAACACAATAAAGAACACAATAAAGAAAACTCTTTGAATGAGAAGGTGTGTCCAAACTTTTGGTCTGTACTGTATGACTGCAGAAATCCCATAAGCTTAATTACTGTCATATTTTTGATAAGCATGATCTTGAAATGTCCTGGTTTGGTTTTAATGATCCTTAGCACATGTCTCACTATCTCCGAATTAGTTCAATTGTTATTTATCCATGTTTCTATCCGCATACACAGACTGTTATAACTTATGTAAGATGAGTGATCCCCAGTTTGGCCTTTTTGAACAGTACGTACCTGTTTAGGGGCGCAGCTTGTGGGAGCTTCTGGCTGTACTCCAATGTGGTGAGGCACCATGCTATATGAAGCAGGCTTTATAAGTGTAGGTTTCAGTGATGTAGGCATATTTACAAGTTGAGAATTTTTTTTTTTTACTTAAATCCTCATTATTTGGCAAAACATTCAAATTAATATCATAATTAAAAGTGGCTAGCTGGGTGTGTATTGTGGTATCCACAGCAACAATTACTACAGCAGTAAGTGGCACACGTGGTTGTGACTGGCTGAGCTAATTCAACCCGCGACAGGTACAATAAGTGACTTTGTATTCACGTTAGGTTTGTGTAACACCACAGTAGTAATGAAAAAAAATTGTTTTCATTCAACAACTTTTTTTTTTCCGTATGCAGATTCTAAAAGTTCCTTCCGGTACATGAAGGCATGGATATACTCCAAGCTCTCCTCTGCACTTGCCAGTCTCTTCCTCTCACTGTCAGCAATGGGGATGTCCTTCATGCTCTTGTACAACATGATACTTGGTTGCAGTATCGCCACTGTCAAAGGGTCACACTTCTCATAGAGCACAGTGATTTCCTTTTTACCTTCAGGT
Source organism: Clarias batrachus (assembly GCA_003987875.1). Taxonomy (NCBI): domain Eukaryota; kingdom Metazoa; phylum Chordata; class Actinopteri; order Siluriformes; family Clariidae; genus Clarias; species Clarias batrachus. The sequence goes on from QMIH01000111.1 coordinate 149,011, forward strand.
ACCAGCACCAGGCATTTCGCCTACAGCTCTCTGTCATAGGTTTCAGGACAAGCTTGTGGTCAAGCTAAAGACCTGATCCCTGACGAGGGATTAATCGAAAGGGAAATCCTTCTGAGCAAAAACAAAGATGATATTGGTGATATTAGTCTGGTTTCCTTGCATTGCTTTGGCCAGACTTTGCCAGCTGTATTTCAGCAGTATTCATGATTGTGATTGTAAGAATATTGATCAGCAGATGAGAACCTCTTCGAAATAAATGGTCACAGGCTGTAACCTTGTAAGGTCACCATATCTATCATATGTCTCCCACTCCAGAGTCTGAAGTGTCTAGCTCATTGACAAATAATTTAACTGGGTCATGATGCCTTTAGGGGCCAACGTCAAGGCGGTCTTTTAGAAAGCCTGCTGGTTTCCATAAAAGACGTGGGGCTTTTTTTTTTTTTTTTTCAACACGAAGGTTCGAGAACTGGCTTTGGTGCTGAACCCTCTGCTGTCATAACAGACAAACTCCAGAAATAGTTGTAGCTATTTCAATAGGGTTGGAACAGGCCTTTCATTGAAAGCGGGAACTTTCTTCTGGTCCATTACTACCCCCTGCAAGCTGAGAATGTTTTTAAGGACTGAGATGATTATACATGCAATTCACATTTCTCCAACTTGACACAGAACTTACTTACAAGGAGTCAACATGACACCAACTCAATGTGATTAACACAAGTGTTAAAGGAGGGAGAGTAGATCAAGATGCTATTAATGTAGGCTATTGTAAATTTTCCAAGCATGTCACTGAAAACAATATTAATGAGACACTGGAAAACACAGGGGTTGCCAGAGAGCCCGAGGCTTGATTCCTCATCTAGAAGTGATTATAAGACAATAGTCCAGATGGCTGTAGCCAAGCAGAGAGCAATTTCTGTGAGCTAATTTAAAAACAGGGCTATTTTACGTTCTTTAGAGAACCCTTCATGATAAGCAAAGTTAAGGAAGTGTTGTAGTAGGAAGTGCTTGCCGAGCAATTGTCCACATACTTACCAATGCTTGAGATGCATTCCCTGGATGTGCCAGTCGAGGCTTTAGCAGATTGCACGGAGATGAGTCCATGGGACTATAATGAGAGTTAAATGTTTGCGTTATTGAAACTTTGCAGCTATAACGGCTTCCACTCTTCTTGGAAGGCTGTGCACAAGATTTTGGAGTGTTTCTGTTGCAATTCTTTCCCATTCATTCTGTAGAGCATTTATGAGGGCCGGGACTGATGTTGGACAAGAAGGCCTGGCTCACTATTCCAGTTCATCTCAGAGGTGCTCAATGGGGTTGAGGTCAGGGTGCTAGTCAACTTCTTCACACACCAAACTTACCGCACCATGTGTCTTTATAGTCCTTGCTTTGCTCACTGGGGCACTGTCATGTTGGAATAGAAAAGGGTCTTCCTCAAACTGTTGCCACCATTGTCAAAGATGTCTTGGTATGATGAAGCATTAAGATTGCCCTTAAATTGAATAATTAACAGGTTTGGCCAAATACATTTGTCCATAGTGTAGATCCATGTTTAACTCTTTTTTTTTTTTTTTTAATGAATGCTCCAAGGCAGATTGGTGTGCAAACAGTATTAGAAGCACATTTAAAGCACTCAGCAATGAGGAGACAAAACATTGTCGATATCAGATCTCACAAAACAGGTTTGGTAGGTTGATGTAGTCAATACAGAGTGTTTATTCACAGTGAGCATGAGTCTATGGTCTTTTATAAAGCCAGGGAGGTTAAGATATAACAGGTGTGCATGATTACAATGGATTTGTGTATGAGTGAGAAAGAATGCATAATTATTAAATATGTCTTATTATCAATATAAAAAAAGTTATGGTGATAGCTTAATTAAAGCGACTGTTCAAAATCGAACGCAACCTCCGGTAATTCACAAAGGGCATCATTAACCGGTTTAGGCATAAATCCTTAGTATAAATATTTACTCGAGAAAATCCCATAAATTTCCTGAGTGTGTATAAATTTTAACATACGAAGACTGAATGATGTGACGTTATCAAGTTAACACGATTTAGCAGCTTCTCTTATTCACAGCGCCTTATAATATAAAATAAGCACCCTGGATTAATGTAGACAAAAAATGACCCACAATTTTACTTTATGATTAATAAATAGGGCCGCATTTTACTTAAAAAATATTTAAGTTATGTTATTTCTCGCTCTGTGACCTTGTGGTATACACAATGTATTAAGGTATTAATAAGTCTAAAACTGACTTTAAGTAAGACTCGTTGAAATTAGTGATCAACTTAATGTATTACGCTAATTAAGTGGTCTTAAACTTCCATTGTTTGTTAACTATATTAAACTTTCAGCTTAAAAACAATAATAACAAAATAACAAAATAATTATAATAAATAATAATAATAAAAGTGAAATAAATAAATAAAAATAAATAAATAAATAAATAAAATAATAATAATATATAATAAAATAATATATAATGATTAATAAATAGGGCCTCATTTTACTTAAAAAATATTTGTTATGTTATTTCAGTCAGGTTTGAAGCAAGCAATATTAGATCACAGATTCTGAACATCGCATGAACCGCTCGGTATACCTGTGGTGCAGGTGTAATCCCCTGGACACCTGTCACATACTTTACATTACCGAACATCCCCTTCAGCAGAACGCCAAATAATGTTAAAAATGCAATCGCATTTTAAAATGGTAGAAATAAATTTCAGATTTTCATGCCTGTCAAATGTTGAATCTTCTATACTCAAAGGCTGAATAGTTTTCAACAGTGCTTTGGTTGTGCACGCTGCAGCTGGACGAGCGCCGTGTGTACGGCATCGTTTTACACCTCGTCATGCAGAGCAGACTGCAGACTTTGTGGGATTTCCCTCTCGCTCAGGTTTTCTGAGCACAGATGCTTCAAGAGAGAAAGCGAGAGCTTTTCCTTTGCTCTCATTTTCTTTTTTTAGCACTGCACACAGCGAGCGAGCGTGTGAGAGACATTAATCGGACTAATTAGGCACCCTAGTTAGCTGTGGTGGCTTTTGGCACAGGAGGAGAAGGGCCATGACTTCACCACCTCCTGAGAAAGCTTGTTTTTTTTTTCACCTCTCTCTCTCTCTCTCTCCTTCTCTCTTTCTCTTTTTATCTCTCACACACGAACACAAACACACACACACACACACACACACACACACACTGGGGGAGGTGGGAGGTGGGAGGAGGATGCAGGGGCAGCCATAATGCACGGTGGGGGGAGCTCTGCAGAGAGAGCGAGAGAGAGAGAGAGAGAGATACGCAGGCCCAGTACACACTGACATTAACACACCCAGAGGAAGCAGCAGAACGAACGCGAGGAGAGGAAAGGAATATCCTTATCTTTCAGACAAGATGCTGTGGAGAATAAACTGACACAGGTAGACATTTTTTTCCCCGTCATATTTTTTTCCCCTCCTAGATTTTATTTTCTCTTTCTTTTTTTAAAGTCTGTATTGTCCTTTTCTGCATATGTTCCTGCAGCATGTGAGCAGCTCTGGATGAGAACAAAATGCATGAAGTTGATCTACCCTTATGTATAATTGAATATCTAGACATTTGTATAATTATATATCATTTCCACTTTAGTAAACACTCCACTGTGGCTCGTGTTGTCTTGTGTTTCGTGTTTTGTCTCACGCCCCATCGATCGGCTCAGAGGATCAATTCTTGGACCCTTGTAACCTGAAACGTTTCACAGCATCTGTTTGGTTGCCATGGTTACAGAGGAAACCTCCATGAAAGAGTCTCGTATTCGGTGTCCTTCGCTACTCTGTCAGCTCAACATTTTTGAAAAGGGATCACGTTATTGTGTTTTTTTTTTTTTTTTTGACAGCCTGTTCTATGAGAAAACTTTTCTTTATATTTGGACGCAGCACGGACCCTAAGCTGTTTCATCAGTTCAGCCAACATGAAATGCAGTGTTTCCTGATGAGCCAGGAAATGCTTGTTTGAAGTTTTCTTTATTATAGTCTTTAGCATCAAACACGTGCCTCACAGAGCGTTTGAATTCTGAATGGTCAGAAAGTGTTGATTGATTGTTGCTTTATATTAATACACTTATTTTAACGCGCTATTACAGGGACTTGCCTTGCAGACACTCCACATAAATGGATTAAAGAAAAAGATGCACAATTTTTTGATATGGTTAAGCTTTCTTTAAGGAAACATTTATGTCACGCTAATAGAAGGTCAGTGCTTCCTAATAATCAGATATTATAATAAAAATAATAAACATAAGGGTGTGATGCTCTAGTAAAACAATCAACTATAGAGCACTAACAGTTTTACTGCATTGCCAGTCAACTCAGTCACTCAGTATTGTTTCACAGTAACAGCACCACAGACTGGTTTATTCCTTACGTATTATCATACAGATCATACAGACCGTAAGCCGGGCCCCTCCCTATGTCTGAGTCTCAGCAAGCTCACCCAAGGAACAAATCAGCTTAAGACTTTTTCTCTCTCACATTTTGTTTAAAGACTGATCTTTTAATACAAAATAATGTATTTTGGAACGAACAGTTTCATTTTGTACAATACTGTTCTCTAGAAGGGTGGCGGCAAGGTGGTTTAGTGGTTGGCACTATCAACTTGCCCCTCCAGGGTTCGATTCCCACCTCAGATGTGTGTGCTGGAAGTTTTCATGTTCGGTGGCTTTCCTTTGATTTCCTCCTACAGTTCAAATTAGGCTAATTGGTGTTCCCAAATAGTAGTGTCTGAGTGTATAGGTGTGTGTGCCCTGCGATGGATGGGCAACCCATCTAGGGTGTATCCCGGTCTTCTGGGGGTAGGCTTCAGACCCTCTGTGTCCTTGTGGTATACACAATGTATTAAGGTATTAATAAGTCTAAAACTGACTTTAAGTAAGACTCGTTGAAATTAGTGATCAACTTAATGTATTACGCTAATTAAGTGGTCTTAAACTTCCATTGTTTGTTAACTATATTAAACTTTCAGCTTAAAAACAATAATAACAAAATAACAAAATAATTATAATAAATAATAATAATAAAAGTGAAATAAATAAATAAAAATAAATAAATAAATAAATAAAATAATAATAATA
>QMIH01000111.1:164167-183932 GCA_003987875.1 Clarias batrachus
TGCACAGCAGTTAGAAGCCAGAACAATGCAATTCGACATTCTTTAGAATTTCTATATATATATACAGTGCAACCTTAGATTACGAGCATAATTCATTCTGGAAGCAGGCTTGTATTCCAAAAACACTCGTAAACCAAATAGACTTTTCCCATAAGAAATAATGAAACCTCAAATTATTTGTTCTACAGCCCAAAACAATAAATACATACAAATAATTAATACAACATATAAAGTAAAAATAAAATAAATTAACCTGCACTTAAAAAATGCATAAAAACATGTGTGTTGGCGATTAATTCTGTACTGAAATATACTTATATATTCATAGACTGTTAAAGTAACATAATATGTACAATTAAAGTAAAAAAAAAAAAGCATTCTATACTCAGTTCAAGATTGTACACTAACTGCAAGATTCCACTAGTCGGGGCATGGATTTATGGGCGTTCCGCGAAATTAGAGAAAGATGCGGAAACGTTTGTTTGCGCATGCTCAGTGAGCGTATGTAGGACAGATTCACAGGTAGGATGAATTTATAGAACACCGATTGAAGACCTGATTGTTCAAACGGAGTCATGCGATCATTGTTTCTGTGTCTGATTGGTAAAACAGTCATTTTTTTGACAATAAATGGTAAGAGTAGCGCTTCTTTTTCACAAATCTTCTCAAGTAAATGTAACTCATTACTACCGACCTCTGTTAAAGGTTGTATATATTTTTAGCCCTATTTTTTCACAGAAGCCTATTTTCCAAAGTCAATATTGTTTCTAAGCATAAATTAATTTATTTTAATCCAGCTCTAAGTCATATTGATATTACTTTCACTGATTACATGAAAGCAGTTCATATAATAAAAAATATTGTTTCTGGTCCACACTACAGAACGTGATGTTCTCGTTGTCCATGTTCATGGTTAGATAGTAATGTACGTTAGCCATAATTGAATTGAATTCAATTTTATTTATATTGCACTTTTACCAATGGCCATTGTCACAAAAGAGCTCCACAGGATTAATTCATTCTTATGGAAATGAGTTTAAAAGATGTGATGAAATATGTATGAATTATAATGATCAGTTTGTCCCTGATGAGCAAGCGGAGGGCAACGGTGGCAAGGAAGTAACTTTCTTAGATGACAATAGGAACAAACCTTTAGAGGAACCAGACTCAACAGGGAACCCATCCTCATTTAGGTGATATCGGATAGCAGGGATTGATTTGTGGTCATACTCTGTGTCATAAGAGCCGGTGGTCAGGTCGAAATAATTATATATAGTAAAAGTTGCAACACTACATAAAGTAACAGCTCTTGCCACACTATTTTCCATTACTGTTTTGGGAAATACATCTCTGGTTAAGACTTACTTTCAGTGATGCAGTTTCCTCCACGTGCTCTCCCAACTCTTCATTTATCATAAGTAAACTGATTTTATAAACTCTCCTCCATTTGTGGAGAAGGTCTTTAGCAGGATAATAAATATTAATGAAGTCATCCTTACATATTAATCACTAGTGGATGATGTAAGGAGGTAAAAAAAAGACACTTTCGATCAGAGACCAGAAGTATGCTTCAGGTATAATTCAGAAGTAATCACATTTAAAGCTCTTTTCGATGCTCTATTTCTTAGTCTGTCCTTTGGTTCTTGTACCCTTTTCATTGTAACCCTATACCCTGAACCTCGGCTGTGCCCTGCCTTAGTACAGTTGAGCTGAGCTTCTATTAGGATCCGCAGGAACAGGTGCCACACCTGGAGCTAAAGTTCAGGTCACATTGTCAGTCTGAATTTCTCTCTCTCTCTCTCTCTCTCTCTCTCTATTTGGTGAGTGCAAACTAAAAAGTCAGAATGACCATCAGTGACATTGACTGTGCCATGGTTGTTAGTGCAATGGGCTGGTTTTTAGAAACCATATCTCATGGGCTTTCCACTCAAACACCAGACTGTTGAGTTTACAAAGAACTACATGGATCATTGCTTGGAAAGTCATCACCTACTCTTTTCCCAATCTTCCGTTGTCCATTTTCTGTAAGCCTGTGGTCACTATGGCTTCAGATGTCAGTTCTTGACTGAGAGGAGTGGTTTCCTGCTGTTGTGGTTTATCCAGCTCAAGGTTCGATGTGTTGTGCATTCTGGAATGCTTTTCTCCTAACCAGGGTTTTAAAGATTCGATTAAACAGTGGTTTGTTTCCATGAATGTTAAGTGAGAGAATTACAAAACATTTTTGTACGTGCAACACAGGCGCATCACCTCTTTAACCCTTACAAAAACTCTTTTTTTCATGTCGGTAAAGTCATACAAAACTTATGTGAATTAAATTTCAATTCATGTCTACAACATATTTTTTCCCTTTACGATAGATTTGAAATCCTTTCAAGTTTGAGAGTCGTGGCCTAGTGAACAGGTTATAGGACATTAGTGATTCTGAATGTTCCCTGTGGCCACTGGTTTTATTTTCGAGTGCTTATTTTAATGGTGAGATTTTACTTATGTTTGTTTTAAAACCTAGTGAGCATTCGTAAAAAAGATGACAGCCTTCCATTAGCTTTATAACATATAGTTCCAGTGTAAAATTAAATAAGTAAATTTCAGACAACAACCATGCACTGCCTGGCCCAAAAAACATCACACACTTTAATATTTTGTTTGCTTGCTTTTAGCTTTGATATGGTGGCCAATTCATTTGTGAAAATGATTCCTCATGCCACTTACGCAAAGAAAATCTATTTGTATATATATTAACTGTCAGTATATTAAATGATTTAGTGTTCTGACCTACTGGTATATTGAAAATATTTTATAATGTTAATATTCCTCGTGGTTACACTAACTGATACTAACTAATAATTAACATTCATATAAAAATATATATATATTCACAATATACAAGGTAGTATATTGTATTAATATATTACGATATATTGAAAAATGCATAAGGAATTGAGAAATATTAAAATATAACTGTGTGTATAGTATCATGAAAATACATAAAGTTTCAATAATGTTTCAGTGAAACAATTATACGTATAAATATAATGGTTTTTGTCTTAATTGCAATATATATATATATATATATATATATATAGTCCATTCATATATTGATCAATTTGAATATTTAAATATTAATACTATATTAATAATTAATTACATATTTAAATATTAATAAATATTTTTACAATATATTTTTTTTTCCGTAAGGAGCTCCCAGAACCACTCATTCAGAAGTTGAGTCCTGGAATATGGCCAGGCCATCAAGGAAGAAATACTCCCACGAAAGGATAACCTGATAATTTAGTAGTCCATACTTATTTGTATTGTCACATAATGTTGCTAACCCTAGACCTGACCAACCTATTTGTAACCTATTTTCATTAATGTCAGCATTTTCCTTACTTTTGCTGCATTTTTTTTTGAAACAACATTTTCTGAAAGAAACATCTTGCCAGACAAAACACATTTGGACTAAGTTGTAGATCTGAGTATGTTTGATTTTCATTTCTGAGCTGGTCTGATAAGATGCAACATGATGTCATGAATGTTCCCAGCTGAATCTTCGGAAATAAATGTCCTCACAGGCCATGTTGTGTTCAATGTCCCAGGCTACAGAAGCTGTCATGTCTGATATTCCATGTGACACACAGAGTGTGGTTCAGTCTGATGATCATGAGGACGCCAGACAGACAGAAGCAGGGCAACTGATGCACTTTGGCATATGAAAGAGTCAGGAGGAGACGGAATGCTTAGTCAGAGCCAGACGAAAGTGGGTGGCTTTAAAGGTCCGCTGCTAAACCAGGAGCTCCCAAAAACTCTTTGTTCTTCAGTTTTTCTTTTCAGCAAAAGATACATCAGTAAACAGCAAAGTGTACCCGACATACTTTCTATGGGGGGGCCCAGGTGACTTAAGGCACAAGGCAAGGTACACCCTGGTCAGGGCACACACTCACACACCACGGGCAGTTTGAGAGCATCAGTTAGCCTAATCTGCATGTCTTTGGACTGTGGGCGGAAATTGGAGTACCAGGAGGAAACCCACTAAGCATGAGGAAAACACACAGAGACGGGAATCGAACCCGGACCCTGGAGGTGCAAGGCGACAGTGCTAACCCCTACACCACCGTGCTGTGTATACTTTGTATAAGTAATTTCTTTCATGCAGTCTTTATTGATTATTAGTTTTAACAGTTTTCATTTGTTTTTAAGTAATAACATACAAAAATATTACCCCTGCATGTGAGTCTATGCTCAATTGGTACACTGTATATTAAATGACCACAATGTACTTTTCAACAGGTATCCACCAGACCATAACAATGACTGGATGCTGCTGATTTGTTTCTCCATCTTTTTTATGATTTCTCTGTTATTTTTGGGCAGTGTGAAAAGTGCATGAAGGCAGATGCAGGGAGCATTGCTTTTAATAGCTTTTTCACTCGCTTGGCACATTAAATGAAGGGTGACAAAGTTGAGCTCATTTGTAGTTTGTGCAGGCTAAAGGGATTTGTGCCCTGGAGGAAATGTTATATTTACTCAGCTTATAAGTCTGCTGCTGCTGTATTACAGTTTGGCCTGTTAAGAGTTATTAAGACAGTAACAACATGGTGCGCGCTACAATAACCGGTGCAATTTGCTACTGTATGTCTGTTATAAAATATGTCGTATTTGTAGTGATTATCACATGTTTGGTTTGCGACAAATCTTTGGGTGTGGCAGGACTCCTAATTGTAACTAGAGTTACATTATATGTTCAGCAGTATGTGGAAACCTGACCATCACAACCAGATGAAAATCCCTTTCCAAAACCAGATTTAGGAGCATGGCTGTTAGGATGTGTGAGTATTACTGAGTCTAAGAACTGATGCTAAACATGGAGAACTGGTGTGCAGGCAACTCCTCCAAAAAGGGGTCGGTTTTACTGGGATCGAGGTCAGGCCACTCTTCCATGCCAATATTTGGAAAACTTGTCTTCATGGACCTCACTTTGTCACAACAGTTTGATTTTGTACCTCTGTTTAATGTTATCGTTAAATAAAGTTTATAAAGTATTATAACCTTTTCATTAAAGTTAATCAGAAAACTAAACAAAGGTGAGATTTCTCAAAGCATCTCTTAAACTGTCCATAAAAAAATGGACATGAAACCCTGCTGTAGATCATTGAGTCATATTCAAAGGCTTAAAGCTCAATCATAGAACTGTTATGTGTAAGTTAATGTGACTGTCATGCTGTTATTTCTGCTTGGAAGATTACGAATCCCTGACGCTGGGCTGACGTCCTGTAGGATGCTGTCAAGTAGTGTTTCATTTTCGATGTCTCCTATAATTTCAGTCAATCGTACGAATGTAAATCCGACGGGATGATTGAATGTGACTGCATTGCGTTACATTTGCATTGTGTCAATGTGTCCAGGACACATCACTGACTACAATATATATAACTAGAGGCCATGTTAATATTCATTGGTATACACGATCATTCCATTGGTATACACTGGTGGGTCGTTCTGTCTGGTAACACAATGTTGAGTGATCAGCTTCAATCATACCTTCGAATTTACATTCATTGACATTCACCTAAGTTATGCAAATGGTGTCTGTCCTGTAGGACATTGTCAAGTAGTGTTTCATTTTACGATTTAAAAAATTTCAGAAAACTTGAAAATGTCATAATACCACACTGAAGAATTTCTCTGCCTAGCTAAATTTTGCATGCTAAATTCTCCACCCCACGCCTTACTGCACCGCACAAAGCTAATCAGTTGCTTTCTGTTTCCATCTGACAGAAGCATGAGCTCCAACGGGCGAAACAAGAACGGAAACGCCTCAATCTGCAGCTGTTCAGTCACAGCCTGAAGGCGGAGCAGTACGAGGAGGTAAGGGTTAATGGACAGATCATATTTAACTTTGCTCTTAAAAAGTTTCATGTGGCTTTCCCTACATCCATCTAGCACAATCGGACACCACGATCTGATCAATAACCGCTAATAACCTCGGCCTGATGGGAGCTCAACTAGTAATTCGAAGAAGACCTGTCCTCAAGTGTTTTCTGTGAAATGAAGCAGAGTTAAATAAATAAATAAATAAATAAACTTGGTAAATAAAAAAGCACACGGGTAAGTTTTAGGCAAAGCTTCACAAAAGTATGGCGTCTGATCAGGTTCATAATCCCACAAGTACATTTAATTGTGATGTAAAAGATCAAAAATGTGTTTGAATGGTTATAAAGCGATTACGTTTATTTATAGACTGATGAATCTGCAGTTACAATCATTTGGTGTGGATCTTTATAGACTCTGATGTGGTTTGATTTATTTCTGTACCCTGTCAGATGTCTCCTTCGATTTCCACCAATCACATCACAATCATCAGTGACTACATTGCATTACATCTGCTCAGTGTGCATGTGTACATGACACATCACTGCCTGTGCTATATTTATCTATAGACCATAGTAATGTTTTCAGATCTGTTCATTTCATTGATACGTACCAGTGCTTTGTTCTGTCTGACTGGCACATGGCACAGATGTAACGCAATGTGATCAGCTTGAGTCATACCCTCTAATTTGCATTCATGTGATGCTTAAAATTGTAGGCGACAATTGTTCTGATAGCCTGCCAGGAATACCAGTGTGTCTGTGAATCGAAACACACCAGGAAAGTCTCATAAATACACACAAAATCAATTAATGTTCATAAAGGATGAGCGGTGTGTTAATGCAGTCTGTAAATAAATGAATGAATTACGAAATATGTACATTTGTGAATGGCACGGAATGACGTGGATTACTAAATACTGTACATACTTACTGAATATGTGAATCAAGGAGTCACGTCACATCAGGTCCTTTCCGTTCAGTGTGAAGAAAATGATGGGTACCGTTTTACACTGAATGAATTAAACCATTGATGAAGTATGGCCCTATACAGTACAGAATTCATCATATTAGCAGCCGCATCATCACATGTTAGTGGAAAATTGGACTTCCTGCTTTGGGGACGTATCCCAGGTCTGCATCTTATGATTTGACTCTGGTGAAGTTTTTTTTTTTTTTTTTTTTTTGCTTGATTTTTGACTTTGAATGGCTATTTTCAGGAAGGTGTTCTTGATCTGGGTAATTGTTGTGAGTTTTCCTACAATAGGTAAAGAATTTTTCTGTCATTCCCCACAGTTGTTTTCCATAGTCTTCTTGGCTTTTTAGCTTTTGGGAACTCAACAGTGGACTTGTTTGTTTTTTCCCCCCAGATTTTCTCCCTAATTTAGTCGTGTCTAATTCCTTCCTATCACTAGGGGCTCTCCCACATTAAGGCTATGACCACCACTCAGCTGACAGGGCAGAAGACTATCAGGTGTTTCCTCCAAACCATGTTACAGCTGACCGCTTCTTTTCGAACCGCTCGCTCACGTAATGAGCGTAACACACTCGGACGACAGACGCCCCTGATTGGCTGTAGAGCCGTGATTAATGTGGGAGCACCAAGTACCTCTCATCCCTCCCCTCTGAGAGAGCTCGGCCAATCAGCTCTCTCTAGACCTCCGGCTGCGAGAGGTTACAGCATCACTCGGGAATCGAACTCGCGGTCTCCGGATGATAGGGCGAGCGCTTTACCACTGCACATCGATTTGTTTGTTTTTAAGAATGTACCAAATACATAGTTGATTAGAAATGAGATGCCACTATTGACAAGAACAATATGCACAGATTGATGATGAAGTATAAAGAAGGGGAATCAGCATTGAAGACAAACCATGCAGTGCGGAACTAATTGTGACAAAGGAGACAAATTGAGTTTAACAATGGTGCGAATGCATTGGACGTGATGGAGACTATGTTGAGGAGTACCTTTGTATGGGGGAGTGTTTCTATCAGATACTAAAATGTTTTACTTTTGCATTACAGCCCTTAGTAGTATTAAGAATTAACAGCATTAGTTTCCCAAAAAAAAACAAAAAAACTTGAATGCCCCTGTGTTTCCTATATTGTTCATCCAAAAGTCTGCAGTTTCAGATCATACGTATATACAGTATAAAAATGCGATTTAACTTCACACCCAAACTGCACAACTGTTTTATTTGTTAAAATGCTCATTTAAATATTTTTTTGTCATTAAAATAGTGCGTATTTTCAAGTATTTTTACAAGTAATCTTTCAGCACATTTTATTCTCTTGGTCGCTACTGAAGCCTGCTAGCACAGAACACTGCGCACACTGTTTATATTGTGCAAACATTAGATGTAACCAGAAACACATCTCATTTCTCCGCTTTCTTTTGCATGATTTTCCTGCAAATGCATATGTATGAGGACGAGAAGTCCAATTTGTGCATTTTGCCATGTGCACGATGTGGCTGACTTGTTCTCTATGGGCTGAAACAGCTTAAATCAGACTTTCAATCTGGTTGTTCCTGTATGTGGGTAATAATATCTCGCTTGAGTATCTCTCTACTGTGAGGCTTAGAGGTTTTACATTTACATTCCACATCTAGCTGTTACTTGGAGAAGTTCCGGTGGCGTTGAGACGAAGAACCAGTGTCTCCTTACTACAGATAATGGATAATACTCTGAGAGCAGCAGATTGGGGCTCAGGCCACTAATGGTGTTGTTATCGATGGTGCTTTTTGCCAAGTGTCCTGGCCACGGCATGACTCCCTCAGAGAACTCCTCAACATGTTCTTCTTCTCTCACGACCAAGTGAAAAGGAACCATCTGTTCGAGCTCCAGAGCAGTGCAGATCAAATGCCTGATGCTCAATCAGATAGTGACTCTCAGCTTCTCACTCGCCGTCCCCCACCCACTCGGTGATCAAGGACTTGTTTGGCATATGGGTGAGATGTTAACGATCTTGGCTAGAGAGATTTAATGCGCCCAGGATATATGCACTCTGACATCAGGACAGGCATTTTCGCAACTGCCATGCTTGGATCGATACGAGATACAAATTGACTCGTTTCTTCAGTCCAGCTTCGGTGATACAGTATATATCCTGATGAATGAGAAGGAGCATGTGTCTGGCCCCTGAGTGATTCTGCTCCTGAGACAATATAGATTAAAGAGCTTGATTGCAGTCTTAGCACCACAACATATCAGTCTGAAGTCTAAGAACCAGTTCTAACCCAGGGTACAGATTTTGCACTTGAACTCACCAGACGGACAACAGCTGACCGCCAAACAGACAGATAGCCTGCGCACAAAGCTAAAAACCAAATTAGACGGGAGATGTGAATTGAGTAGTAGTGACACCGATGCAGAAAGTGATTTGGCTTCATGATGGACTTTTTCCATCTCCTGGTGTGGAGAAGGCGCAAGCGCAGACGTCAGTTTGGCTGCTCGCTGTCATCGCTCCAGTGGATGCAAGTGCACATTTCTGGACTTGTCCAAGCTTGGATGGATATCTTTTAATGACTGAATTCACCACATATGCTTAAACTAAAGTCAGTTTTCATGTTTTGAAGCATACAAATTGACAATAAAAAAAATATATAAAATATATAACCATATAACCTTTTACCAATAAAATACCTTTATTATTAAAAGCATAATGTTAAAGGTCTGCTACTATGAGTCGTATGAAAAAGTATGGTGCTTTCAATATTTTTGTTATTTAATTGCATAAGTTTAAAATCTTAGTTTGCAGGAACAAATGCGTTTACTCCTCACTCTCACTCAGTCATCATCTATATCGCTTAATCCTGTATTCAGGGTCATGGGGGGCCTGGATACTTAGGGCACATGGTGGGGTGCCAATCCATCGCAGGGCACAGACACACAGACATACACTCACTCATTCACACACTACGGGCAATTTGGGAACGCCAATTAGCCTAACCTACATGTCTTTGGACTGTGGGAGGAAACCGGAGGAAACCCACCAAGCACGGGGAGAACATGCAAACTCCATGCACACAGAGACGGGAATCGAGCCTGGCTGGGGATCGAACCCGGACCCTGGCGGTGCAAGGCGACAGTGCTAACCACTACACCCCCGTTCCGCGCGTTTACTCCTATATTTTCATATTTTTCTTTTTTTTTTTTGGTTAACCAGAATAATCAATTTAACAAGAAATCCCTACCTCAGTGTCAGTTGCAATACAGCAGGGGACACAGATCGTGTAGCAACACTCAACAGACATGGTTAGGACGAAAGCTGTACTATAGAAGTGATTTGGATTATAATCAGATTAACTCAAATTTGAGTATTAGTTTACTTGTCTAGTACAGATTAGTTTTAGATAAAACTTGTATATAAAAAGGTAAACTGGTTTCTAAAACTCATTTGTTGCATGCACTTCACAGATGTAGTATAAAACTAAAGTAATGGCACCATTGATGCTTCTGCTGACTGACAACATTCTGTGTTAAATCCCAGTTTATTAATTATTAATAATAATAATAATATAAGAAGAAGAAGAAGAAGAAGAAGAAAATGCTGGCATGTGGGATTAATTTTCCAGGCTTGTTTTTTCTAAAATTGATGGTCTAGACTTTAAGTGTGGACTGTAGGAAGTGCAATTCCTAATAAATGAATACGTCAAGAAGATTAATGATGCTAGGAAGACATAGTGCTTACTGTATGTCTCAGGGTGTGTGAACAACAACGTGTTTTCATGATATGTGCAGATTCTGTGCTGCTGAATAAGCGGAGTTTTTGTGGATACTTTCTCACCGTAGAGTTTATTTAACCGCTCAGTTCTTTCATTCATCACTACACAAGGCAAGATCCACAAGGCATCTGAGCACACTACAGTCTGTCTGAGAGTTTTCTAAATGGTCTTTCTCACTTCTCTTCTGTGCCATGTGAAGGTGAAGTCGGACTATGAACAGCTCAGAGAGACGTTGGCGAGTGTAAAAGAGCAGAGGGACTCGGCAAGACAGGAAAAAAATGAGCTCCAAGAAAAACTGGAGAATCTTGAACAGGACCTAAAGGTGAGGAATGTTTACGGTCACATTAGTTACAATAACAAGTTTTATTTAAAGGGCTTTCAAATTCAAATCAAATTCCAATTTTATTTGTCACATACACAGTCATACACAGTACGATATGCAGTGAAATGCTTAAAGGATCGCCTGTGACCTTAAAATAAAAGGTTATTAATAGGAAATAAATATGAAAAAAAAATTATAATAAAATAGAAAATTAATTTAGCTAGATGAGAAAGATAAAAATAATATATCTACAGAATACAAAATATACAATATAAGGAAAATATAGGAAATTAATTTATCATTTTGTTTAAGCCTCCTTAATAATAATAATAATAATAATAATAATAATAATAATAATAATAATAATAATGGGTGGCTTTAATTTTCATCAAGAACGACTGAAAACCGTTTACACATTTGGCTCAGTATGTTTATTCAGGCCTTTACTTTCATTCTCAAATCTACTTAGCATACCTGTTTATGTCTTTAATAAAAGTAATCTCAATATCAGCACTCCTGCAAATCGAACAAAAAAAAATCCATGAACATCTTGTAATATTATTTGTAGAAAATCCTTTCAAACTTTTTGTGTAAATACAGTACAGACCAAAAGTTTGGACACCCCTTCTCATTCAAAGAGTTTGAATTTGTATTATGGCAAGAAAAAAGCAGCTAAGTGAAGAAGAAACGAGTGGCCATCATTACTTTAAGAAAGGTCAGTCAGTCCGAAAAATTGGGAAAACTTTGAAAGTGTCCCCAAGTGCAGTCACAAAAACCATCAAGCGCTACAAAGAAACTGTCTCACATGCGGACCACCCCAGGAAAGGAAGACCAAGAGTCACCTCTGCTGCGGAGGAGAAGTTCATCCGAGTCACCAGCCTCAGAAATCGGCGGTTAACAGCAGCTCAGATCAGAGAGCAGGTCAACGCCACACAGAGTTCTAGCAGCAGACACATCTCTAGAACAACTGTTAAGAGGAGACTGTGTGAATCAGGCCTTCATGCTAGAATATCTGCTAGGAAACCACTGCTAAGGACAGGCAACAAGCAGAAGAGACGCGTTTGGGCTAAAGAACACAATAAAGAACACAATAAAGAAAAACACAATAAAGAAAACTCTTTGAATGAGAAGGTGTGTCCAAACTTTTGGTCTGTACTGTATATGAGGAAGAAATCGTGATGGGAATCAACAGGGACCTCCAGGTATTAGATTATCACATGTGTAGATTTGATTTGTATTGTAATTTTTCAATTATCAGGAAAATTTTAAATGTCCTGATTTAATATTTAAAAAATCTAATTTTCTTAGAATTCGAAAACAAGTTAGCAAATAATTTGCTTCTACTTCACAGGATGCTTTACTTTGTGAATAGTTTAGAAGACTGCACCTGCAGGATGGATAGATGGATGGATGGATGGATGGATAGATAGATTGATTGATTGATTGATTGATTGATTGATTGATTGATTGATTGATTGATTCCAAAGGGAAATTGTATAATTATAGAGGAAGCCCAACAGTTTCCCGTTTCAAATGTAAACATACAAGTATGTTGTTGGTTTTTCGGCTGCTCCTATTGAAGGGTTGCCACAACCCTCCTATTTTATCTGGGTTTGGGGCCCAGTGCATGCAGTGGCTGGGGTTTGGTCATTGGGTGGGAACTGAACCCTGGGCATTCTGCATGGTAGACAAGAAACCTACCACTGAGTAACCAATGCTCTGCAAACCAACATGTATATTAAATGTAAACGATATCTTTTTTTTTGGAGTAAGAATCACGATATTTAAATAATTTCCCCCCATCTCTAGTAGATAACCATCACCAAAGCTAAAGATTAAAAACGAATGTAAACATATTATCCCAGTTTACTTCAATTCACATTAAATCCATCAGTGCATCACAAGATATCTGTGGATTCATGTATCCATTAAATCCTGTCACTTTTCCTCTATACACTTTTCATGCATGAAGTACGATATAGTAATAAATTACTGAAGTGCAGCTTTCACCTCTAAAAAGTATCGAAGTATAACTAATAAATGACTAAAAGTGATATTAAAGGTGCAGGAGCAGGCTGACTGCTTTGCAGTCTGGTCCAGTAGTCGTTCTTTAAAAAAATAAATGCCTCACAACACTCATGGAAAAAGTATTTATCCCGTCCACCTGAGTCGTTATTGATTTTGTAATAAATAAAAAAAGATGGATGATGGAAATCGATATAGGACAATGATTAAGAGAAAAAAAACAAGGTATTTATTTTGTTTAATGGATCATTTGTCTACTTCTCAGTGCTATGTATATTTCAGATAGCTTTTTTTCAGTATGGGAATTCAGGAAATTTGTTTTCTCAATTGTCTTCTCATTAATTATGGAAAATGAATAAAATAATGATTAGAACATTAGCAAAGAAGCTGTCTTTTACTTCTTTAATAGATGTTTTATGACAGTGGAGTCATGTCTTCACTATGCTGAAATGCACTATAGAGGAAAATGCACTGTCTTAGAGGAAAATAAAGTTGAGTAAGTCAGAGCTTTTAAGCTGCTTTATATTTCTAAGCCTTACAACTAATGTTATAGATGTGATTCCTTCTGACTTTGCAGCACGCTTTCAGATGAACCTTTCAAATGTTGAGCGACAGAGTAGTGTGATGAGGAGGGGTTATTATTATTAGCACTAGGGTGATTATCGGTCTATAACAGCATGTGTTTTTATTACTGTTATACCATAGGAATTTTCCAGCACTAGTTTGTATTGATTAAAGAACAATATGTCATATTGAGGAACGTCCACAAAACAAATTAGTTTTAAGGTATTATAATCACTTTATAACAGCGTGGAACTGTTTCCTCAAGGGTTAATGCATTCCACAATATTGTCTGTGCACAGCCTGAGTTGTTGCCAGTTTCCAAAAAATAAATCTCTCTCTCTCTCTCTCTCTCTTGCTCTCTCTCCTTTTTGTGTGTGTGCGTGTTTGTCAGTGTATGTGTGAGGCTGCAGAAGCAAGGCAGCAGCTGGAGGCAGAGCATGAACAGGCCCTGGAGATCCTCAGCTCCACACAGCAGGAGATCAAGCTTCTGCGAAAGGCAAAGAACTGAGCAAGACACACACACACACACACACACACACACACTGAAAAGATTTCGATCAGCTCTTGCCAGGGATGGCACTAAATCACATCCACTAGGTATGGATCGATACAGATGTTGAGTGAGTTAAAGAATCGTACAGAAGGTGTGAAGTATTGATCGCATCTCCTGAGCCTTTGCACATTGAATGTTTAAGTTGGTGATAGGAATGCTACCTCATTTAACTGCGATTGAGATTGTTAGGCTTAGCTCACTGATAAGAGTTGACTCACAAGCTGGCCATGTTTAGGCAAAAAGGATTACATACTTTGCATATTGCATGTAAAATCAGGTAAGGCACTAGGAAAGTGCTCAGACAAACAGATGCATTAATCTTATTGTGCCTGTGGTTCTCATGCATTACATACATGAGTTGGGTATTATTTTAAAAAGAATTGACACGACACTAAAGTATGCATGTGAATCATTATCATTCTCATGCATTAAGGTTTCTCTGTCTCTAGAACAGCATGTTGTATAAAAGTGTATAAAATGTAATCTAATGACTCCAGAATGAGATGCAATGAGATTACACTGAAGTTCAGTCACAAATTGAAGTTGGNCACACACACACACACACACACACACACACACACACACACACACACACACACAGAGAGAGAGCAAGCAGCAAGCCATAACACTAAACCCACTGACAGGTAAAGTGAACAACATTAATAATCTTTTTACCGAATCATCATTAGGCAGAAAGCAAACAATCAGCGTTTAAAAACGTCTTATTTGTAGCATAAAAAAATGGGCAAGCGTAAGGATCTGACTGACTTTGACAAGCGCCAAATTGTGATGGCTAGACAGCTGGATCAGAATCTCCAAAACAACAGGTCTTTTGGGGTTTTGTTGGTATGCAGTTGTTAGTGCTTACCAAAACATGTCCATGAAAGGACAACCAGTGAACTAGCAACAGGGTCATGGCTAGTACCACCGTCCATCACCTGCAATGGGCATGTGAGTATCACAAATGATGAATCTCATTTTTACCTCATCTTTTATATTATTTGGACGGCTAGATACATATACTGTGCTTACCTAGGGAAGAGATGGTTCCAGGATGGGAAGACGCCAAGCCTAAAGATTATTCATAGACTAAGTGTACCCTTACCTCCCCAATGGCAGTGCCCAGTTTTGGCAGGATAATGCACACACTGTCCAGGAATGGTTTGAGGAACATGACAGAGAGTCCAAGGTCTTGACTTGGCCTCCACATGACCCAGATAATTCAGTTGAGCATTTGCTAATAGGCTGGATGCTTTTTGCTATATCTGTTTTTATGCATTCTTAAACAAAAAGAAAGAAAGAAAATAAATGAGCAGGGTAATACACACACTATTCTGTTTTGATACAAACATTTATTAAATTATTGAACCATACATAGTCAGCTCCTGAGTAGATTACTTTGATATTTTCAGTAGTAGATTAGGCTACATGCATGCATCTTGGAATATTTGACTGTTTGTGATTCAGTTTCCTGTTATATCACATTTAATAAAGCAGCTATACGCAGTTGATATTCTTTTTTCTGTTGAAATTAAGACAAAAACCTCTACATTTTGTCATGTTACAGAGTAGCCGCAAAGCAATTACTCCTCCATCCTGATGAATTTCCCAGATTAGAAACAGCTTTGCCTCTGTCCTGTAGTTTTAAATAGGTGAACACAGTGGCTTAGGGCTTAGCACTGTAGACTTGCACCACCAGGATCCAGGTTCGATTCCTGCTTCGGAGTCTGTGTGCATGGAGTTTGCATGTTCTCCCCATGCTTGGTAGGTTTCCTCCCGTGCAGATTGGTTTAATTGGCGTTTCAAAATTCCCACCATGTGTGTGTTAATGTTGACTGGAGGTCCTACCACGGTTGTAAAAATGGGAATAAATACAATGGCCACTATTGGCCTCCACAGTCCCTAGTTGGACTACAGACGTTATACTATAGAAAATTGTAAGTATAAGTAGATTTATTGTACTGTAACCCTGCCAGCTTCTGATTGATAAATTTAACAGTGCTGTAGGGTAAAGATAATATATTTGTTGCATTTTCTTTCTAGGCTAAGGCTGAGGCTGATAAGGAGCATGAAGAAAAAGTTCATTTGCTAGAGGTAAGATGATGAACTCGTCCTCTAGCTCATTCCCTAAAACGAGATTATCTATTGCTTCTGTCACATCTGTGAGTATTGTCTGTGATTTTCAACAGAATTATTTGAGTGAATGACACAGCAGAACACAGACAAAGGGAAATTAGCTGTTGGTTGAAAATATAGAGTAATTTTATTTAAATATAGGGAGGCAGGTGGAGGTGAGTGAATGAGACAAGAAAAAAGTGCAGGCTCATCTCTGGCGTAAGTGCCCTGATGCACAAAGATTTCTGTAAGGCATCTGGGTTTCTTGGGATTTGGTGCGGTGCAGGGGATTGCAGCTGCTGGTTGGAGGCGGCTAGATCTTTGCAGAATAAGAGCGAAGCCTCTTCATTAGAATCTGGGTACGATAGAGCGTTCAGTATAAGACAGATAGTGGAAGGATTACGCACTTGCCTGCAGTCTGAGTTCCCTTTTATAGATTTCTGTTTTCTCCAGGAGGGTAGAGAATTATCACAGTGGTGCTTTGCCAGCCATTTGTTATTATTTTGTCTCACCCCACTGTCACATGCCTTCTTCAGGTCCAAAACAGCGAGAACAGCTCTATTTCATCACCTGCCTGGTAGGTGCATGAGGATTAAGATGAAGATTGTGTGGCTAAGTCTGAGGAACATTGACACAGAAACGTAAAGCCCCCACCCCCAAACTCAGGACTACCAGCATGTTTTTGGGAGAAACCATGAGCATTTTTAATTTTCTGCACCCAATTCGTGTTGGTCATGGAATGAGAAATCTTGGAGAGACAGAAACCCACATGTTATTCTTGCATTTGTATCTTTGGCCCTGGCCACCCTCTGTAAAGAGGCATAATTAGCTATCGGCAGGGTGAGGACACACTTGCATGGCTTCCACTTGTTTCCTCCTGGGTCTTTTGGAGGCTCCAGCTGATCCCTGATACTATGCCTCAGTTAGTCCCAGACTCCACTTGATAAATGACATTCAGTATCTTGCTAAAGTGTAAGTGGATAGTTGGTCCAGGTCTGGAATTGTATTATCCAATGGTCAAGCTCTGTGGCCACAAAGTGGTGATGATGATGGCTTCTTGTAAGCAGGAACAGCAAGGTCAGACTCAATGGGAATCGGTACATCCCGAGATGGGGTAATTTGTGGTCCTGGTTCCTACTGTATCTTGTTTAAGGCCAAGGTTTTAGAAATCATAATGGACACTGGGCTACTGGCTGGGTGTGGAGCTCTTTGAGTAGCCAAGGCACATTCAAGAGTCTCCATCATCCCCTTGCTTTTTCTAAGGGGATATGGGCCTCAAGAACCTTTCCAGGGATTTCTCTCTCCTAGCCACCTCTGCCGTCATCAGGATATCCAGCTGTAGCCAGATGGTATGTCCACCCATTCCACGGAGACTGGCAGGGCCACATTTGTGCAAAAGACTACACTTGGCCATGATTTCTTTTTTCATGATGTCATAGCAATGACATTTTCTTTGGAGAGGATGATGAAGGACCTCTGTGCTTCTTCAGTGAAGGGTGGTTCAGCAAGTGGCCCCAGGGTGTCGGCAGTCTGGCAAGGCGTGGAGGACGTATGCAATGTGTGGAGTTAGGCCTCTACATCATTGTTGGTTATAAACTTTCTGAGCTTTGTGGCAAGGATCAGGGAGAATCTTCTGTCCCTGTGTGTGATGAGTTACCAGCTCCTGCGTGACCACCTTATACCCATGAGCCAGCCTCTCAGTCATAACCTACTGCTTTTGGGGTTGTTGCAACAGCTCTATTTGTATTTTTTGTATCCATCGTATCTCATGACTGCATTCTCCACTATTGTAGCAAACCTGTAACAACATGGTAGAACCCAGATACCAGGAAACAGCTGTTGGTGGAAAATACAGAGATTTTTTAGTTTTGAAAAGTTTTGAAAAAAGAGGGGAGGTGTGAGACAAGTGAGACAAGAAAAAGGTGCATGTTCTCTGATTGACTTGGATTGGTTTGGGCTCATGCAACACATAGATGGACCAAAAAGGAACAGTGGAAAATCATAATTAAGTGGTAAGAAATACAGCAGTGGAAAAAAGCATCAACTCTTCCAGTGGAGCAGGGGAGAGCATTTACTAAGTAAACAATTGGATAATTATATAATAAAGCAAAAGGTCATTACGGGGACTGTGTTACAGTGATTGATCATGGGTAAGGTGTTCTTTGGCATGATGCTAAGTGAAGTTAAATCTGCTTAATGCACACATTACACTAGGTATATGAAAGCAGCTTTAGAGCTCTTTAATTTTAATATATATAGAGTTCACAATGGTCTTGTATCAGATATCATCTCATATAGCATTCTTAACAGATTCACGAAACTGGAGCAGAGGCTGATGATAATGATGATGAAAGGAAATTACACAAATAACGAGGAACCTCACTATGACTGTCTATTAGTCTAGGGCTGATTCATCCTTATTATCATTGCAGAAATGTATATTGCATGTATTTCAGTTTAGGAAACATATAAACAGTCCCTTTATTGTCTGCAGTCAGAGTAAATGGTGAAAATATTTGCTTATTTACACAGTTACCTACTAGAGTAACTTTTCAACAATAACAGAACTCTCTGAAGAAATGTAGTTTAAAAAAATGGCAATCACTTAAACAATGTGAGGTGGAACAAATTGTTGGTCCAGGTCTGGGATTGCATTACCCTGGTGCCAAGCTCTGTGGCCACAAAGTGTTGATGGGCCATTGGCTCTGACGAGGCCATTCTAGGGCCATTCTAGGGCCTCTATCATCCCCTGGGTTGAGGTGAGCACTCACATCCCATTTGCTTTCTGTTTTCTCAAGAAACTTTCCACGGCTCTTTCTTCTAGCCACCTCTGCCGACATCAGGCTATCCAACTGTAGGCAGCGTACAGTATGGTGATGCAGAGGAACCTGTTGAGCTGTTTATTGGATAATTACTGCAGTGATTCATATGTTTAGACTGGCAACAATTCTTTTAACCCTAACTGAGTATCTTTTCTTTTTTTATGCAACTATATCAAAAGTCTAAGGAGAAATGTTTGTTATTGGCAATCAATTAAACACTGCTGAAGTTGTGTTGTAAAAATCGAGAGTTTAAAAAAATCACGTTATGTTTAATAAGGAAAGTGAGAAGAATTGGACTTTGGAGCAATCATGTGGTCCAGATTTACAATATTCCAGATCGATGGGCATGCAATCATCATGCAAAGTGATCACTGTATAAGCTTCTGCTGGCAGCTTACTGATGACCAGGTTTTCCCATTGATGGGATTTTTTTTCTTCCTTGATGACATGGGAATATTCCAAGCTGACATTTCCAAGTCATTTGACCTTAAATTTTGATCAGTTATGGTTTTTGGATCAAGAGGAATCATTTCCACACAAGAACTGGCCACTACAGGGTTGAAGGCCTTTGGGATGAGTGGGAGAATAATTCAGAGTGGTTTGACTCTCCCATCAAGATCTTGATAAAGGATTAATACCACTCTGGACAGAAGTAAATGCTGTGATGTTATACAGTTGTAGAACTAATACCATGGTAAATGTATGCCGTAAGCAAAACTGAATGCCGTCCAACAATCATGTTACTTTTTTGGCCAGACAATGTACTGTATA
>QMIH01000111.1:183978-206063 GCA_003987875.1 Clarias batrachus
ACTAGATCCATGTAGAAAGTCAAAGAATCACAATAATTTGTAATACATAAAATATGTCTGATTTTTCTTTTTTTTTTTGTCCTCTTCTTTTCTTCTCCAAACCATAAAGGTCAAAGTTCATGACCTGGAACAGAAATGCCAGACTCAGAGTGACAAGTGCAACGTTCTGTCCAAAGAGTTGGAGAAACTTCACTTAGGTTTGCACACTGATCCTGAATGCTGGCCAGAAACGACCTTGTCACCAAGAGCAATCTGTAACCTCTTCAACGAGCTGCAGTGTCGAACTAGGAAAGGTGGGCAGAGCGTCCTGAAAATCAGTGACATTTATTTTATTGCGTTTGTACTTTAACAAAGTTTGTGCTTTAAAACTCTTTAGTAAATTGTCATGCAATTTCAACAGATCTCCTTTTGCAGTTTCGGTACAAAATTCATTACCATGTGATTAAACACTGTCAATAACTGTGTTATAGTGCATTGGAAACAGTAATATGATGGTTTATCATGATCACACTTCAACACTTTTTTAGTGTGAAAATATTGATTCGTACAGGTTATTAGAAGCAAAAGGAAAGGCTTATTTACCAAATAACATACATGCATATACACCTACATGTCAAATATTTTCCTCACAAAGTTATTTTAAAAACCTTTTAGAAAAGACAAATACATAATTTTTCGACATACTATCCTTGCTTTTTAATATACTTTGTCCATCTGTCAACAAACCTTCGTATTCCCTCATTAAAAATGTTTTAGGCTGAGCTGCGAGCCACAGATGCACCACTTCTTCATTAGAAGTGAATCTTCATCCTTGTAGAGCAGGTTTCAGGGGACCAAACAGGTCAAAGTCTGATGGAGCATGAGCAGGACTATATGAAGTATGCTTTAACACCTTAAAACAACGTTTCAGCAGAGTGTCGACAGTGTGGTCAGAAGTGTCATGCAAGACCACAACGCTCTTGGATAGCAGTTCGTTCAATCCATTTAGTCCATTTAGGCTTCAGATCTTCAATAAGCATCTCACCCTAATGAGTACTGGTAATTGTTGAACTTTTTCCTGAAACTGTTTCCAGTTCTGCCCCTTGAGAATCCCAGAAAACTGTAAGCATCAATTTTAAAATTGATGCTTGACTTCGAACCATTTTTTTTAGTCAGCGATATAGCAATGTTTACATTCCGTACTCTGCCGTTTACTCTCAGGCTAGTAGTGATAAATCCGTGTCTCATCCCCAGTAGTGATTCTCTTTACGAACCTCTCACCTTCCTTGGAGTATCTACCAGTTGGCACTGGGTACATCCCCTGACTACAAAAAAAAAAAAAAGGAATCCCTGAACGTTCCTCTTCTTTCGAACACATCGCAAGTGAGGAATCGATTTTTGCTTGCACCTCAATTACAAATGAACTGATGTAACAGAAACACACCTGCACAGCAGTGACTGGGGAGACAGTAGCCTTGAAGTTTTAATATAACCAGAGGGCGGATTTTTTTTTTGTACCAAAGGTACACCAAAAAAAAAATGCTCTCTGGTTATATTCTTCTTACATATCAATGGAGATTATATGGGGGGGGGGAGGAATCTGTGGCAGCGAATAAATTTCTTCATCCGTCGTCTGACACTGAGTGCGGCTTGTGCCACCACTTTGGGCCGTACACGCACTCATCAATGTGTTGACCATCTCTTCATTTCTCACAATTGCAGCAACCAAGTTTCTCGCCGACTCACTCATCCTTTCTAAAGATGGCGCTGTGTTTCGGTGACGTCATGTTTCATTCAATATATACTTAGTTTTCATTCAATATATTCAGACTTTCCATTCAATATATCAGTTTTCAATACATATATTCAGATTTCATTCAATATATATATATATATTTTTTCAATCAATATATTCGGAATCCATTCAATATTCTCACGTTTCATTCAATATATTCAGAGTTTTCATTAAGTTCTCTCATGAATATTCATGTATTCATTATATACTGTAATTTTTGATTATATACTGTATATAATCAAAAATTATATACAGTATATAAGTATTACAATTAAGTACATTAATTCAGATTTATTTTGCCTTGTAATATTAAGATCTGCATAATACAGTTTCAGCTTTTTTCTAGGTTTATTTATTTTATTATTATTAAAGTGCCAGGGTAGAAGTTGAAGGTGGATGCAGGTGCAGATCGTTTATATTAAACATACCCAACAAACAAGTTATCCTCAGGAGTAGAACCTGGTGCATGGGTTGTGATCATTAATCATCAACTTGAAACAAGCTCAAATTTGCAAGCACAGCAATGGAAACATAATGACCTCTATACTGTATGTAACCTCTTTGTGTGTATATATACAGTGGTGTGAAAAAGTGTTTGCCCCCTTACTGATTTCTTACTTTTTTTGTATGTTTGTCACACTTTAATGTTTCAGATCATCAAACTAATTTAAATATTAGTCAAAGATAACACTAGTAAAAAACAAAAAAATCCAAAACTACTTAGCCCTGTGTAAAAAAGTGTTAAAACATAACTCTGGTTTGTCACACCTGTGTTCAATTTCTCTAGCCACATCCAGGCCTGATTACTGACACACCTTTCTGCAATCAAGAAATCAGTTAAATAGGACCAGCCTGACAAAGTGAAGTAGACCAAAAGATCATGAAAAGCTAGACATCATGCCGAGATCCAAAGAAATTCAAAAACAAATGAGATAGAAAATAATTTGAGATCTATCAGTCTGGAAAAGATTAAAAAGCCATTTTCTAAAGCTTTGGGACTGTAGAAAACCACAGTGAGAGCCATTGTCTTTTGATTTGACTCAGATTTAAAATTTAAGAATCAAATATCAGCGGTGGTGAAGTCGTCCTTTTATCATTTGAGGATTTTGGGTAAGGTGAGGGGCTGTTTTTCTTTCAGTGATTTTGAGGTGTTGATTCATGATTTTATTTCTTTACGGATACGCGCTATATTATGGGGTCAGACACTCGGCACTAGCTTGTCTGTAGTTGGTTCAAAATGCTGCAGAACGACTCTTGATTTAATCAAAAAAATCTTGTCATATTACTCCGATTTTAGTTTCGGTACATTGGTTGCCGATGGAATATAGAGTTATATTTAAAATGCTTTTATTTGTTTTTAAGGCTATTAAGGGGGTAGCGTCTCTATATGTGTATCTGATTTTATTCATTCATGCTGTCCTCAGAGAGTCATCTGATCAGCTTTTGCTTACAATTCCGAAAAGTCGACTAAGAAGGAGAGGTGAAGAGGCTTTTTCTGTGGCCGGTCCCACACTTTGGAACAAGCTCCCATTCCTTGTCCGTTCAGCTCACAGTATTGAAATTTTTAATTGACTTTAAAAACGTATCTGTTTACCGAGGCTTTTAAACATGTGTTGTAGTGGTTTCTATTGGCATTTTGATGGTTCTGTTGTTTTTAAATTATTTATTTTTTTCTGTAAAGCACTTTTGTCAACTATCGGTTGTTTTAAATGTGCTATGTAAATAAATTAACTAACAAACTATCTACAAATGGCAAAAACATGGAACAGTGGAGAACCTTCCCAGGAGTGGCTGGCCGACCAAAAATTAAGCCAAGAGCACAGAGACAAGTCATCCAAGAGGTCACAAAAGACCCCACAACAACATCCAAAGAACTGCAGGCCTCTCATGCCTCAGTTAAGGTGAGTGTTCATGACTCCAGACTGGGCAAAAATGGTTTGCATGGCAGAGTTCAAAGACGAAAACTACTGCTGAGCAAAAAGAACATAAAGGCTTGTCTCAGTTTTGCCAGAAAACATCTTGATGATCCCCAAGACTTTTGGGAAAATACTCTGTGGACTGACAAAACAAATGTTTAACTTTTGGAAGGTGTGCGTCCCATTATATGTGGCGAAAACGTAATACCGCATTTCAGATAAAGAACATTGTACCAACAGTAAAATATGGGGGTGATAGTGTGATGATCTGGAGCTGTTTTGCTGCTTCAGGACCTGGATGACTTACCGTGATAAATGGAACCATGAATTCTACTGTGTACCAAAATATCCTGAAGGAGAATGACGGGCCGTCTGTTTGTGACCTCAAGCTGAACAAACTTGGGTTCTTCAGCAGAACAGTGATCCAAAGCACACCAGCAAGTCCACTTCTGAATGGCTGAAGAAAAACAAAATGAAGATTTTGGAGTGGCCTAGTCAAAATCCTGACCTGAATCCAATTGAGATGCTGTGGCATGACCTTAAAAAGGCGGTTCATGCTCGAAAACCCTCCAATGTGGTTGAATTACAACAATTCTGCAAAGATGAGTGGGCCAAAATTCTTCCACAGCGCTGTAACAGACTGATTGGAAGTTGAAGAAAATTGATTGCAGTTGTTGCTGCTAAGGGTGGCTCAACCAGTTATTAGATTTAGGGGGCAAACACTTTTTCACTCAAGTCTATGTAGTTTTCGATTTTGTTTTGTTTTTTCTTAATAATAAAAAACATAATTTAAAAACTGCATAATGTGTTTACTGGTGTTATCTTTGACTAATATTTAAATTAGTTTGATGATCTGAAACATGCGACAAACATGCAAAAAAAAAAAAATCAGTAAGGGGCAAATACCTTTTCACACCACTGAATATACTGTATATACAGTTTTAATCACCCCCCCCCCCTTTACGCATATATACAGGGATTGGACAATTAAAAACTGAAACACTGGCCAAGTTAGTGTTGGAGGTTTTCTGGTAATAGCACAGTTTTGCTTAAAATATTGCAATGCACACAACATTATGTGTGACATATGGTTTCTCCCATGGCCTGCACAGTCACCAGATCTAAATATTATAGAGCCACTTTGGGCTGTTTTGGAGGAACGAGAATGTTTTCCTCCATGTTTGCATCACGTAGTGACCTGGCCACTATTCTGCCAAAACAATGGCTCAAAATCCCTTTGGCCACTGTTCAGTACTTGTATTTGTCACTCCCAAGACGAATTGATGCTGTATTGGCCGCAAAAGGAGACCCTACACCATACTAATGAATTATTGTGGTCTAAAACCAGGCGTTTCAGTTGAATGCAGCACCGCCTTCAGGATACAATGTTTGGTCCTCCAGAATGGTTCAATAGTCCTTGGCAGTGACGCGGCCCATCTAGCACAAGTATTGGGCCTTGATGGGAATGCCATGATATTACAGCCCAAACCATCACTGACCCACCCCCATGCTTCACTCTGGGCATGCAACAGTCTGGGTGGTATGTGATGCTCCCTGATGTGGGAAAGACAGTGAAAGTGGACGCATCAGAGAACAATACATGTTTCACATTGCCCACAGCCCAAGATTTTCGCCTTCTGGCCCCATTGAAACTGACGTTTGGCATTAGCACAAGTGACCAAAGGTTTGGCTATAGCAGCCCGGCCATGTACATTGACCCTGTGGAGCTCCCGACAAACAGTTTTGGTAGAAACAGGAGAGTTGAGGTGCACATTTAATTCTGCAGTGAGTTGGGCAGCTGTGGTTTTATGTTTTTTGGATACAATCCGGGTTAGCACCCGGACATCCCTTTCAGACAGCTTCCTCTTGCACCCCAGTTACTCCTGTTGGATGTGGTTCGTCCTTCTTGGTGGTGTGCTGACATTACTCTGGATACCGTGGCTCTTGATACATCACAAAGACTTGCTGCCTTAGTCACAGATGCAAAAGCAAGACACGCACCAACAATTTGTCCTCTTTTAAACTCTGATATGTCACCCATAATGTTGTGTGCATTACAATATTTTAAGCAAAACTGTCCTATTACTCTGCTAACTAAACCTTCACACACCGCTCTTATTGGTGGAATGTGGTATCAATGAGGATTGGCTACCAGGCTGGTCAAATTTAGCCATGAAGCCTCCAACACTAAATTGGCCAGTGTTTCAGTTTTATTGTCCAACTCCATGTATATACACACACATACACACAAATTAACATATGAAGCTTCCAGCTTATTGAAATGTTCTCTCTTGGATAAACTGAACCCAGAGCATCTCTCTAAGGTGACTGTTGAGGCCTGTTGATGATTGACAGGTGCCGGCATTTGGCTGTAACTCTATGTTGTGCAGGTGTTGAGAGATCTGCAGGTTCTCCGCTAATCTCTGAGCTCCTCCAGCCACTGCAGGTCGGCAGAGACACGCCTGAGACGCCCTTGCACATTGACATCGCCATAATAACAAGACCCCAATCAATGAGCACCTCAGAGGTGTGTTCATCATCTACAAATCTCTTTCACCTTAAAAGTGCTGGAGTCATTCATCCAAGATGTGTTTGCCATTGGAAATTTGCTTCTTTATCCAATGTTCACACAAGTAAGCCACACGTCTTTTGTGTTGCTTGTAGTTTGTCTCTTGTGGGCTTGTAGCAAGTGCTGCTGTTAGCGCTTGTGAGCGTGGCCTGTTTTTGTTTGTTTTGTTTTTTTCCCCTGTAAGAAACCTTAATGGCAACTTTAAAACTATTCTAAAGCTCTACTTTTAAGACAAACTCATTTAGTACAAATAAAATCATATATAAATAGCTTGTTTGATGTACATGTTTGGCTTCATACTAGTTTGTACAAGCTATTTGAACTAGCTACATACACACATACACACATACATACATACATACATATTCTTTCCATATGTTTTGATGATGCCTAATCACATGTCTGGAAACAATTTTTGTGCCTCAAACGAAATATTCATCTCTGACCACAGATGGATGATGAGGTGAGTCCAGCTCCAAGATCAAAGGCAAGGTACACAGGACAGGTTCGTCTCTGTACGGCTCGCTACAGGTGAGTTTATTTTATTTATATATACAGGGGTTGGACAATGAAACTGAAACTCCTGGTTTTAGACCACAATAATTAATTAATATGGTGTATGGGGTGGGGGTGGGGGGGGGGGTAAATATATTTAAAGTATTTATATATTATATAAATAATATATTATGCAGATGGATATATAATAATGAATATTATATGTTAACATTTAAATATTTTTTGTTATTACTGATCATGTGATTAAAACATTTTCAATTCTTCCTTTCCCACTCTCATTCTCCGAACAGTTATAATCCTTACGATGGACCCAATGAGCATCCTGAGGCTGAGCTGCCTCTTGTTGCTGGGAAATATCTCTATGTTTATGGAGACATGGATGATGATGGATTCTATGAA
This sequence comes from Clarias batrachus, assembly GCA_003987875.1. Lineage (NCBI taxonomy): Eukaryota > Metazoa > Chordata > Actinopteri > Siluriformes > Clariidae > Clarias > Clarias batrachus. The sequence continues at coordinate 191,153 of QMIH01000111.1, forward strand.
GGTGAACACTGTCTAAACTTTCCGCATGTTTCGATCAAATCATTGCATTGGTACCTTGTTGTAATTTTAGTAATACTTCCGCTGTGAATACCCAAGACTCCCAAAGTGTATAATTAAATAAGTAATTTAGGTGGAGTTTAATGTCATTCTTCAGCAGCCATTTAATAAGTGCTTCTTGAAGGGGTGGCCTGTAGGTGCACGGTTGGTGGGGGGGGGGACTTTCTGGAAGTCACTTGCTTTAGTTTTATCATGGTTTTCTTTTTCTGCTAATTAAATGGTCTATTTTAAGATAGCGATTAGAGCTCCGGATACAAATTGACCATTGTTTTATTAGTGCATATTATACAGTAGGTGTAAAATTACAAACTGCAGTTCATCTTTTGCTTTTTACATTATATGTATTGGCATCCCTACCCTATTCATCAATACAAGGTATGCACCACTAACCAGAGGCAATATTTACAATATGGAAAAAACATAAATGATACTTGCTCCTAGTTAATGAAATGACTGAAAGAAATAATTCTTAAAATTTGTAAAAATGTGTATACACTCACTTAAAGGATTATTAGGAACACCATACTAATAACGAGCCCCTTTCGCCTTCAGAACTGCCTTAATTCTACGTGGCATTGATTCAACAAGGTGCTGAAAGCATTCTTTGGAAATGTTGGCCCATATTGATAGGAGAGCATCTTGCAGTTGATGGAGATTTGTGACATCCAGGGCACGAAGGATTGAGATCTGGTGACTGTGGGGGCCATTTTATTACAGTGAACTCATTGTCATGTTCAAGAAACCAAGTTGAAATGATTCGAGCTTTGTGACATGGTGCATTATCCTGCTGGAAGTAGCCATCAGAGGATGGGTACATGGTGGTCATAAAGGGATGGACATGGTCAGAAACAATGCTCAGGTAGGCCGTGGCATTTAAACGATGCCCAATTGGCACTAAGGGGCCTAAAGTGTGCCAAGAAAAGATCCCCCACACCATTACACCACCAGCAGCAGCCTGCACAGTGGTAACAAGGCATGATGGATCCATGTTCTCATTCTGTTTACACCAGATTCTGACTCTACCATTTGAATGTCTCAACAAAAATCGAGACTCATCAGACCAGGCAACATTTTTCCAGTCTTCAACTGTCCAATTTTGGTGAGGTCGTGCAAATTGTAGCCTCTTTTTCCTATTTGTAGWGGAGATGAGTGGTACCCGGTGGGGTCTTCTGCTGTTGTAGCCCATCCGCCTCAAGGTTGTGCGTGTTGTGGCTTCACAAATGCTTTGCTGCATACCTCGGTTGTAACGCGTGGTTATTTCAGTCAAAGTTGCTCTTCTATCAGCTTGAATCAGTCGGCCCATTCTCCTCTGACCTCTAGCGTCAACAAAGCATTTTCACCCACAGGACTGCTGCATACTGGATGTTCTTCCCTTTTCACACCATTCTTTGTAAACCCTAGAAATGGTTGTGCGTGAAAATCCCAGTAACTGAGCAGATTGCGAAATACTCAGACCGGCCCGTCTACACCAATAATAGCTGAACCCCTGGCAACAAAAGTGAGTACAAGAGTAGTGGAGGAGTGGTTTCCAGTAGCAACCTGTGACGCTCTGATGAACTCCATGGCCAAGAGAAATCAAGCCATGCTGGAAAATAATTGTGGCCACACAAAATATTGACATTTCACATTTTCACTTAGGGGTGTACTCACTTTTGTTGCCAGGGGTTCAGCTATTATTGGCTGTATTTTTAGTTATTTTGAGGGGACAATAAATTTACACTGCTATACAAACTTTACACTGACTACTTTTCATTGTGTCAAAGAGTCATTTATGCAGTGTTGTCCTATGAAAAGATATAACTAAATATTTGCAGAGATGTGAGGTGTGTACTCACTTTTGTGACATACTGTATATATATGTATGTATATAACAATGTCACTGTAAGAAAATCCACACACTGTACATAATTATGTATAACACCTATAAAACCTGAATACGTTTATAAATCTAAAAGAATGAATTTAAAATATACTTTACATTCAAATGAAAAGATCTGAACATGGTGAGAGTATAAAATATGAAAATAACATAAGAATTAGTTACCATTTGGAGATTTATTATTTGGAGTTACATTGTCAGTTGTAACGTTCTGTCTTTAAATGGCAGAATCTGGCTTCTGCAAGTTTAATATCTGGTGGTAATCAACACTCACTCACAGAGTGTCCTTGAGCCTAGAATAAATTACACAGCAGATGCTAAATTAACCTATTTGCATTGGCTTTGCTCTGTATGTTATACTTTATGTAGAAGCAACCCAAATGTATATTTATTAGGTCAAAAAATATGCAAAATATACACGATGTGTTATGTAATAGACGCAATCTGTTGTAAACCTTTCTATTGAATCAGCTAGTACTTTTCGAAGGTGTTCGTCATGTATGCATGTTTTTTTTAAAAAAACTCATCAGGGCCTAAATCTGAAAAATAAGGAATAGTACTAGATCAAAGTTTTTTGTTTTCAAAATCAACTAGCAAAGAATTACTTTGCCAAACACTTTTTGTCAATGTTTGGTGGTGCACACTTTCTATTACATTCAGACCTTACAGCATTTGCTCATTATGCCAGTGGTACAGCATTTATATTACATAATCTTTGGTTGTCTTGCATGAGTCATATGTTGCTGTGTGAGTCAGACCTCATCTTCTACAATTCTTCCAGGAGAGCTCTTGGATGGCCAGCGTGGCTTGGTCCCTTCTAATTTTGTGGAGTTTGTTCAGGACAAAGAGAAACCATCTCTGGATGGAGCAGAGGATCCCGGTCAACTGGAACATGGCTCTTTAAGCCTCACAGCCATAGACGGTGGCATTTGTCTGGACAACCTAAGCATCGACTCTTTTGGGCCCTGTAGTAATGGGACTGGCACTCTGGATGCCGAAGAGCTGGCTGATGACATTGTGCCTTACCCGAGAAAAATTAACTTAATCAAACAGCTGGCAAGGAGTGTTATCGTGGCTTGGGACCAACCTTTAGTTCCCCTCGGATGGGGCAACATCAATTGCTACAATGTTTTAGTGGATGGGGAGACGCGGGCCACTGTGCCTTTCAGTGGCAGGACCAAACTCCTACTCGAGAAGCTGGATCTGGCTGCCTGCACATACCGCGTGTCAGTCCAGAGCGTGACGGACCGAGGCCTGTCGGATGAGCTTCGCTGCACCATGTTGGTGGGACGGAATGTCACAGTGGCACCAACAGGCCTTCGCTTGGACGACATCATGCGTGACTCAGCAGAGCTCTCGTGGCTCCCCAGCAACAGCAACTACTCCCACACAGTGTTTTTGGATGGAGTTGAACATGCCGTGGTGAAGCCATGCTGTTACAGACTACGCTTCAGCAACCTGAAAGCCACCACTGTGTACAAGGTGAGGGTGGTGGCCAAACCACACCAGGTGCCCTGGCACATGCCACTGGAACAGCGAGAGAAAAAGGAGACCGGAGTTGAGTTCTGCACACAGGCTGCAGGTTAGATGCCACTTTATCACAATTAATTTCAAAGATATAGAGTACAGTAAAAATGAATAATAGTTGGAATGTATCACTTCAAAAGACAACTTAAACTCCGTTCCCACTTATTCAATTTTTGCTACGATACGCCATGGCTCCGATAGGCTCTGCCATCTTTAGTCACAGCATAGCACTGAAGAACTAAAAACAAAGATATTGTGAAATATGCGCTCATGAAGGAACAGAAAAGATAATGATTTGGTATGGTCAAGTCACAGATAATGCGATTACGTAAAAAGGAACCATACAGGGAGACTTGTGATACCTTATGCAGTTCTACGGATGGTACACCAATCAGTCACAATACTGTCAGGTGACTTGAATTACATTGATTACTAATTATGTACCAGTGAACTGTTGACAGGATTATGGGTGCCCAAGACTCATTTATCTATATTGGGCTTAATATTTAGCATTTGATTTTTCATGGCTGATTAGTGTATATATTTAATATTACACAAAGTTTTCTTATTTAAATACAGTAGTGCTGAATTTAACATGCACATCCTCATTGTGACATGACATGGAACCTGGCCATCACGTGACATTGTGCTGCTACGGTGGTGGCTAGGATTGAATGCGGAGGTCACAAATGAGCACAGATAGGCTTACAGAAACCTACAGTGGAGTTATGGCTGACCTGTTGTTCATAAAAAAGCCATAGCTTTGCCACACATTGAGCATTTTGTAGCCCATGCTGGCAAGCTGTGAATCACTACAGGTCACCTTGACACATTTACTGTACGCTCCTAAGGCTCGTCATGTTTAACCACTCACTCATCATCTATACCGCTTTATCCTGTATTCAGGGTCGCGGGGGCCTGGAGCCTATCCCAGGAGGTTTAGGGAACCAGGCAGGGTACACCCTGGACAGGGTGCCAATCCATCACAGGGCATACACACATACACTCACTCACACACTATGCACAATTTTGGGATTGCAATTAGCCTAATCTACATGTCTTTGGACTGGGGGAGAAAACCGGAGCACCCGGAGGAAACCCATCAATCAAGGGGAGAACATGCAAACTCCATGCACACAGGGACGGAAATTGAGCCTGGGTGGGAATCGAACCTGGACCCTGGAGGTGCAAGGTGACAGTGCTAACCACCTCATGTTTAACTAATTCTTTGAACATAAAAAGCAAAAATAATAGAAGTGGGAACTGGGCCTAAGACATCACAAATGTGAGACCAAGCTTGTCAAGTGAAACTTGGAAATATGTTTAAATTCCTTCATCATACACATATACTGTACCTAATTTGTTCTAATAAAAATTATATTATTAGGTCTGAAAGCCAGATTTCATTGTGTAGGTATGTAGTAATTGGATGTAGTCTTTGGATCTTATACGTTGTCGAAAAGACACATTTTGTTTATTAGACGTCACCATAAACAGACTAAACAAAGATTGTTTTAATCAATTGTGTAAAGATTATGTAAACCATGCCCCCTTAGTGACCTTATGTCCTCAACTAAAAGACATGAAGAATGATTTCGTTGATACTGTAAAAAACTAGGGAGAGCTCTGAAAATTTGAGCTTGAGTTGTTTATGCTTTGCATTAGACATAGAAACCTTTGTCTGAAGATTTTTGAGTAGTGGTTATTGAATATACTGTATGTAGAGGACGGAAAGGTGTGGTGAAACACGTGGAGAAAAAAGAGATGGGAATCTGTTAGTTGAATAAAAAGAAGTTGATATTGTCTTTTGGCAGAACTTGGATCATGGCAGAGTAAATGATCAGGAAGCCCATGACCATAGCTGATTTTATTCAATCATTTATTCATTCATCTTCTATACCGCTTATCCTGTGAACTGGGTCGTGGGGGGCCTGGAGCCTATCTCAGGAGACTTAGGGTACAAGGTTTGGTACACCCAGGACAGGGTACTAATCCATCACAGGGCAAGCTGATATTTATCTCAATCTTTAATCTATAATTTCTGGCAGAACAGTCACATAGCATATTTCCTTGAACTATGCGTGTAAGATATCTAAAACTATAAGTTCCAAACCGATCCTGAGATTACCAGAAGTACAATACACATGCCGTATGTTAAATGTAATTTGCATTTTAACAGGAATCTGATTAGTATGCAATCAGTGTGTCAAGATAAATAAAATTTTACAGAAACGTTTAAAGCATCACCATAAGACCCTATGCATGAACCAACCATTAAAACATCAAACTGTATACTTACAGGATATTATTTAAGGGCTTTGGCCACCGTACAACGTAATTAAGCAGTTTTAAGAGCTTTTCCCTCACCAAGAAAACTGTAAATCATTTGTACAGTATATGGCTCGGTAAAGATTGACTGCTCCTTTTGGGTGGGCACTTCCGTGCACCAAGAAAACACTCTGTTTCGAACTGCACTGATCCAGTAGGATTGCATTATCTGTCCCCCCCCCCCCCACAGGCCCTCCTTTGCCACCCAATGAGGTGCATGTCCAGGTTGGACAGGCTCCAGGGATTCTGCAGGTTCACTGGAAACCTCCGTTGTTGACGCCCATGGGAACCTCCAATGGTGCCAACGTTATTGGCTATGCAGTGTGTACCAAGGGCCAGAGGGTGAGTGCATGAATCACTGCAGTCTTCATGATCAGCTGTGCTTATGTGATACATACAGTTAAAATCAAAAGTGAGAAGAGCAGACAGTGTTTCAGTTATGATGTAGACCAGTGGTCCCTAGAGATCTACTTTCTTGCATAGTGTAGAGCTTTAACCCTGGCTTGTCAAAACACTGATGAGAATTATGATGTATGATGAGAATTAACTTGCATCTCGGCTCGGGACTAGGAAAGATGTTTTAGGTAATACTTGTGCCCTCTGTTGGACAATATAAGAGATTACAGCTACTTCTATAACAGCAGGGGTTTCATCCATAGTTCTGGGTATCTATGAAAAACGGTTTGTATTCTGAGCACAACTGATCTAGTTTATCATCTGAAGGCAAATCACTTGTACCCCTTTGTATCATATAAGTTGAAAATAAGTATTTTCATTATTGCATTTTAAATAAAACTAATTTAATATGATTATGTATTAAATTCAAAATCTGACAGCACCTTGCTGTTACACCCAAAACTGCGCTTATTTCACATTTATTTTTTAAAAGAAAAAACTAATATGCTCTTGGTTATTTTATAATATTGCAGTTGACCATTTATAAAATGATTGTGTAATGTAACAAACAATGTGTAATCAATACACACGTCTAAAAAAAATCATTAAAACATGACTCATTAAATGAATTACCATTGTAGAGATGCTGTAAGATCTAGTCAAATCAAACAATTTGTACTTGTGAGAATTGGCAGCATAAATCAGCAAACAGGGACTCTACAAACATTTGGACTTACTCTTCCTTTCAGATTGCTGAGGTGTTGTACCCAATGGCTGATTTTACAACAGTGGATCTGACCTGTATCCAGTGTTTGGAGGCTCGTGAGGTCGTGGTCAGGACTTTATCAGCACAAGGCGAAAGCCAGGACTCTCAAGTTGCCATCATTCCTAACAACCTGCTCGTGCCTCCACCCCAAACCCACCTTCCACCTCACCACGTGCAATCTTCTCTACCACACCAAGTGCCCCAGCCCATGCCTCCAAGGCCAGCCCTCCCACTTCCAATGCAGGCTCTTCCTCCTCACGCTGTCCCTGATCCAAGTTCCCATCTACAAACACTTCCCATTTGCCCAAATCACCCAGTCCCTCATCTTCAGCCTCATCCTGTGCCCCATCCAACTCAACCATCTCCTCCTCACCTCCAGCCTTTACCTGCTCTCCCCTTCCCCCAGCCCCAACCTACCATCCCTATACCTCAGCCGACAATCCCAGTACCCCAACCCACTATTCCGATGCCTCAACCCCACATTCCCCAGCTGGCTCTTCCACAGCCACAGAGACCACCAAGTGCCAGAGAACTGGAAACCAAAGAACAGGTACCGGGAATGCTTCACCCTGCTGGGGGTCCTGTACAGTCATGGGAGCCTGTGTGCTCTCCGTCTGGCCTTCCCCCACCTCTGCCACATGGACACTCTCTCGAGGCACCGCCATGCCCTAACCGCCGCTCCCCTTCTCCTCAGAGAATCCTCCCCCAGCCCAGAGGCACGCTCATCCCGGATACAATGGCCAAAGCCATCGCCCGTGAAGCTGCCCAAAGAGTGGCTGCAGAGAGTGGGCGGGTGAGTGCTGACCGATGCAGTAAAGTTGTTTACGTAGGGATATTTGTGCTGGGGCCTCTTTAGGATTCATCACACACAACAAAATCTGTTGGAATTCAGCAGATATGGTTACTGAGGTTACTGAAAGTTTTTTGCTGTATATAGATGGAGAGGCGAAGTCAGGGCTTTCACTCTCAAAACTCAGATGAGGAAGAGGATGAGGAAAGCTATCAATCTCGCAGAAGAGGAGCATCTGTGGATGACTTCCTCAGGGGATCAGAACTGGGCAGGCAGGTACGGGAGCCTAATATTACATGATGTTGATCTAGTAAGGCAAACAGCATTAATTGCTAATTTATCTATCTGTGTAATTAGTGTATAGATTATTTTGTATAAATATTTAACAAGAACCTTACTATTAACCATTTATTGTATCTCACTGACCCTTTGCTAGGCTCTGTCCCCTTTCTAAACTTTTAAAAAGCTTTCAAAAAACAGTATATAAACTATAGAGCTCTTAATGACAAGGGTTCAATTTTAGCATAGGAGAAGAGAGTTCCTAATTTTTTTTTTGTTTTGGATGGTTAACAGTTCTAGTTTTTTAAGGTGGTACAGGTAAGAACATTTTATAAACGTTAAATCCAAACCATATAACCTTTTGAGTACTAGATTAGTTTTTTTGTGTGAAGAAACACTATTAAAATAGTAAAGTGTTGATTATAATAGCATTCAATATAAAGTATTGAAAATACAGTACTATTAAAATAATGAATCAAATCTTTCAGATAGTAAACAGGAAGGCATTCCAAAGACACATTCAGACATATATACTGGATGTAGTACCATAACCAGGTTTAAAAAAAAAAATCAGTATCCTAATCAACGAGTGATCTCTGTAGATCACTAGACCAGAAGATTGGTGGAACCGCACGAGAACAGTGTATCTCCAGCACAGCAGGGAGGGTGAATGGTTATTAAAGTACATTGATAATGTAAGCTAGCAAATAGTAATTAGGCTGTCACCATTCTCCATTTCACAGTAATTAGCATTTTTTTGTTGTTTAGACCACACATTCTATCACATTAAATGCATCTACACTACATAGCATAGAAAGACTAGTCTCTGACTCGCAAGTTTGCTGGTTACATATTGTAGAACATGTTTTCTCATTGTTTAAACCATTTCATTTCATTCAAAAATTGAGAAATTGGCTGTGACTTACAAGCATGCCATGCATTGTATCATTTGTTGTACCATGGATAGATCCAGGTGCCAAATTGACCACATTTAATTAAATGTTTCTGATGGGAGGGGGGTTAGCGAAGGGTCAAATTTCTAGTAACAGCATGCTTCATTTGACATAATAACAAATAAGTTTCTATAACACTTTTTTTTTATTCTTCAGTCTATGAGAAGCTACTAAGCTTTGCCTTAGTAGGGTAGCAGTGTTTAAGTTGGAGTGACGGAACTGTGGATGACCAAGTTTTCAGTTTGAGCATTGCTGTTTTTGTGCTGTTCTCTGAATGGCCGTTTCATTGCCACAGTCCCACTACAGTCACAGTGAAGATTACCAGACAGAAAGCAGCCGAGGTTCAGACCTGTCAGACATTATGGAGGAGGATGAGGAGGAGCTGTATTCTGAAATGCAACTGGAGGATGGACGACGGCGCAACTCGCACAGTGCTCTTAAGGTGGGGCACGATACACGAAAGGCAATGGAGTGTTGTGTGCTGGCTTTTCCACTGATGTTTTTGCATCTTGTCTTTATTCATAGACCAAATTAGCCAACTGTAAAAAACATTTCTTCTGCATTATTTTAGTTTGGTTTAGTTTTTTCCCCCAATGTGGAACTTGCAAAACCCAATACGATCTGGTCAACCTAGAGGTCTGAAACTCTGGTAGTCTGCTGTGCTTTTTCATACACTTAAACATATTATATATTTGTCATAAAGCAAATTACTCATCTAAAGTAACTGTCTCTATAGCATGATTTCCCACTCCTGAAGACAGAACTAGGAAATTGATTCATTATGTGTATTCATTTCCATAAGTCTATTTGCACAAACCTCCTACAGTTTGCTACACCCTAAAAAATGCTGGATAAATATTGGACCAACTACATGCTGGGTTAATTTAACCCAGCAAAATGGGTTATTTATTTAACCCAGAAAGATGGGTAAAATATTCAATCCAAATGCTAGGTCATATTTAACTATAATGTTGGGTTAATTCTACCTCACAAATAGGTTATAATTATTTTTGTGTTTTAAATGTCTATGGGTAGAACAGTTTAAACAGTTAAATTACTTTGATATACTGGTCTATTACAAAAAATCTATGCAATAAACAACGCCCAATTAATTGTACAAATCATAGAAAAAAATATTTATATTTATTTTTCAAAAGCACAAGATCAGATAATACAAAACAAGTTCAACAGCGACATCATTACTATACTATTACTCAGAAGCATTAATGCCTGAGAGCAGTGCTTGTGATTATCTCCCAACATCAGGATGTATGTTTACGGCCTTGGTTCCAGCCTTAGAAAGAAAGAAATTAAAGAAAGTAAAAGTTCATGGAAAAATCAAGAGGGTTGGCTAGTATGCACATTTGTAAGAAGAAGATTAGTGTTTTGTAACACCTCAGTTTTTTATATGTAGTTGCTAACGCTAGCAACCTAGCTAAATGCTAGTGTCATGCTGGCACTACAGTTAACAGTTTAGCTTTCATCACTTCAACATCTTCATACACCCTGCAAGCATTCTACAAAGAAAGCTAAAAATCTCAGACAGTTTCCTTCATACACAGATGTGGTTCTTTGGTTTGGCTAGCTAGCAGCCATTGTCAGATAAACTAGCATGCAATAGCACAGACCAGGCTGAAAGTTTGAGTGTAACGTTAACACGGTGACAGTAATAGATGTTACATACAGTGAACAAATTCAGTCATAGGTGAGTGAAAATGTGTATACAGACCTTATATTTAACATTTACATTTCCTCTTAAATGCATGAGGAGGAAGACCAAAAAAAAAAAGACACGAAGCTGACACAGCTACTGAATGCACGGTGAACTTCGGGGGAGGGGCGGTCTTGTCTGTGATGTTAACTGTCATTGGCTAACCCAACTCCCTGTAAATAACCCAGGAAAATTACCCAACAGAGGCAACCCAGCATTTTTTAGTGTGTAGTATTTTTTTTTTTTTTTACTTGTTTTGAGAATTCTGGCAACATTCCACGGCTTAAAGTTGTAGCACTGTGCTGTAGTATACCAAGTAGTATCTTCAACATCTGTTGTGTCTTTTGCTAAAAGGTTGGAGGCAACGTTTCATCTTCAGGAAGGCTGGATCGAGACTCAAATCGAAGGCCAGCTCATGGAGGTCCTCAACCACAGCGCAGGCCCCTCATGGTCCCTTCTATTGGTCAGTGAATGCAAAGTTTAACATTCAGCTGTTCAGATACTCAGCTTTTCTGACTGTGGTTGAAAGTCTTAAATATTGCTCAATTTCCAAAAAAAGTCCAAACTTTTAGATTATTTAAAAATGACTTCTGAAGGGGCACTTGAAAGGCACATGAGTCATTAAAGCTTTTCTTAGGAATATTGATGGCGGTTCTGTGGTGCTCCCGGCCTCATTGGTTTACATGGTGGATTTGTTAGCCAACACCATGCATGGTGGTGTGGTCTGTTCATGGTAACAGCTGTTTGGTTGGTGTTTCCCTCAGAAATAACAACTGAGAGTAACAGTGAGGGGAACCGTTCTCCGGTCATGGAGGATGTTTACTATGGCCGTGTAGCTCGGCACAGGACATGGTGTTCACGGAGACGTGGTGGCCACAGGCCTCCTTATGGTATGTGTTGCACCCCTGTGTTCTACAAGAGCACAGTGAAACAGAAGAGCAAGGAATTGCCATGAGCAAGTTACTGAAACGCATGAGGGTGAAACGCTGCAGTGCCAAGATGGAGGCTTGCATTAAGGGCTGCATACTAGGTAGAGGATGGTTGCCCTTTATAGTAAAGTTTTCGCTTACTGCTCAGAGAATGTTCTTCCCTGTTGCACCAACCTGCCATGAGATGCCTGCTAAACCCTCCCCTCTTCTTCTTAACTTCAGGCTTTTACTTTGGCTTTGCATGATATTAGGGGAAAAGTTACTGTAAGGGTAGTGCCTCACACTAAACTGTAACACAAAGTATGTTTCACAGGTAATACAAAACTTACATTCCATGTTGCATTGCATCACCTTTCCAGAATGCACATTGGGCACATTTGGTAGTTCCCCTTTGGCACATCCCAATCAATTGTATAAGATGTATGGGCTACATCTTACGGTATAATAATATCTAGGACTAATCAGAACCAAGACCAGACTTCTTCAGGTCCTGTTTACTGCATGGTTAAAATACTGTTTTTCTGTCCATGTTTGCATTTTTGGACTCTTAGTGAAACTAATTTGGCTTGCAGCTTGTGTGATATGTTTCCATCCATGTATGGAGTGTATTCTATTCCCTTCTATTATACTCATTTCATTGCATCGCCACATTGTATGTTAACCCAATGTAAGATATAGCACTAAGGAATGAATTGCAAAATGAAGAGGATTTTACACATTCAATCCATTGGTCATTGGTCATTGAAAAAATATAAATGACCTGAAATGACCTCATATTTATAGGTTATTTAAATGGCTGAATGTATGAATGCATGTGAGACTGGATTTACCGAAGATGTACATTCATATGCACGTTGACCTAACACAGGAAGAAGAACGTGGGAAAAAAATATGACTACTCCAAACATTTTTCAGTCTTTTATCCATCATTTCTCAGGAGGTTACAGGGACCGAGGACGACGGTCTCCTCCGTACTATGATGAGTCAGAGCCAGAAGATCCCTTTCGTATATTTGTAGCATTGTTCGACTATGACCCCCTCTCAATGTCCCCGAACCCAGATGCCGCTGATGAAGAGCTTCCTTTTAAAGAGGGACAGATAATCAAGGTGAGAAATTTTTTAAAAAGATACCCGAAACTGGTAATATTTGATCATCCGACCATTTTAATTAAGATCTGCATTGCTATCGTTCTCCAACTTCTCTAACAGGTGTATGGGGACAAAGACACTGATGGGTTTTATCGTGGAGAGATCCGTGGACGGTCTGGACTTATTCCATGTAACATGGTATCAGAGATACAGGCTGAGGATGAGGAGACTATGGATCAGCTCATGAAGCAAGGCTTTCTACCCCTCAATACCCCGGTGGATAGAATAGGTACTGCATCTTTTAAAAATCAGGAGTGTAATACTGCATTACACCTCAGTCACAGTTCTACACCTACCTAGGTTTTTCAAGATTCAAAATTCAAAGAACTTTATTAATCCCAGAGGGAAATCGCTGATGTTGATGATGGTCCAGTATGTTTTCAATACAGTGTAGATGAAAAAAATATATTTATTATGAATTTAAATAAAGTAAACATATAAACTAGAACAAATTTGTAAAAACTATCAAACTTTCCATCATTTCCAGAATACCCATGTCTTTTCCATGTCTACATATAAAAGTGTGAGAAGAGTTTTAGCACTGATCTACAGCACATATAACAAATAGTGCATGTTTTTTTTTTTATTTAAAAGCATAATAACAATCATTGGATCATAGCGGGTCTCAGTATTAAGCCTATACAACCGCAGATGAAGAACAACTTTATTAGAGAAAAATGAAGCCAAAATGAAAAAATTGTGTACAATACTAAATAGTCCCCATGATACAATAGCTTGTAAAGCCACCTTTAGCTGGAATAACTTGAAATCTCTCACATCAATGTGGAGGAATCTTGGCCCATTCCTCTTTACAACATTGCTTCAGTTCATTCAGGCTTCTGGGCATTTGGTTATGCACAGCTCTCTTAAAGTCCTGCCACAGCATTTCAAATAGCTTGAGGTCTGGATTTTGAATAGGCCATTACAAAACCTTGGTTCTTTTTTTTTCTTTCTTTTATTTTTTATCTATTTTGATGTAGATTTACTGGAGTGGTTCTGATCATTGTCCTGCTGCATGACCCAAATTTGACCAAATCAGATAGATGGCCTTGATAGTTGCTTGAGGTGTTTCTGCTGAAACGCTGTTTGTTTTTTGCCAAATATGGAGCTGGGCATTAAGGCCAAACAACTCCATTTTCCTCTAATTAGTCTATAGGAGTTTGTCTGGTGGTTTGCTCAAATGCAGTTTTGCAAAGCGCAGTCGTGGTTTCATAGACAGAAGAGACTTTCTCCTTGCACCATTCCAAACAAATCATACTGGCTCAGTCTTCTTCTAATTGTTTGGAAATTGTTTAATTACATTTTCCAGATTGTTGGGCAACAGCAATTGCTTCTCTAATACTATTGCTTAGGTCTTTCCCTCTTAGCAGTATATTAACACACACCTGAATACTTCAGACCAGCAAACTGCCAAAACTTAGTATTGCCCTGTTTTTCTCTGTGGGATTAACCTTTTTTTAAATATGTAATGGCATGGTGAAAAAAAGTTATATGTTGTTATTTGTCTGCGGTTGCATTTGCCTAATAAAACAAAATTTGAAAACCGGTGATTTTTAGATTTCCCATTTTGTGCTGAAATCAAAATTGGATAACGAGCACTCATTTTTCAACTTTGAAAGTTGTTGCTTGTGCTAAATAACTGTTATTTCTATTTTTATTTTATTTTCCCATGTACATGCTATTTAAGAAAGCCAAATGTGTAATAAACAGCAGCTCTTTCTGAATCAGAGTTTATCAGCCACAAAAGGCTTTTAGGCAAGAGGCTACATACAGTACAGGCTAAACGTTTTTTTAGAATAATTTTTTTTTTTTTTTTAATGTCAAAATGGATGAAGTATAAAGTGTTTGTGTGCGCCCGTGCCGTGTAATGGGTTGGCACTCTATGCAGTGTTTTCTCTGTTTAATGCCCTGAGCTCTATTTTGGTCGCTGCCAAAACTGGCCGTTGCCAATGCAATCAAGATTTCAACAAGGTGATATATAGGTGATGAAGTCCTCAATGACATTCTATCTGTTTATCTTATTTTTTTTAATTATTATTCTTTTTTTAATCTAAGTGCACATTGTTTATGAGCAGCACATGCTGTAGTCTATCAGGCAAAACAGCATCCAGGAATGTTTTAATTAAGCATTTAGATATATATATATA
>QMIH01000111.1:206083-323634 GCA_003987875.1 Clarias batrachus
TATATGTACAGATGTTTTATGTTCATGTATGTGAACTGTTGTCCACAGTTCACATACAGTATGTTTCTTTGGTTCGTCGAGTTTTACTTCCATCTCCTAATAACAAATCAAGCGACAGACTTAATGGCACAGGCAGAGTGTACACCCACTTTGTGCCCATATGTTGATGTTTTAACCCACTAAGATCCCAAATTTCTTGTAAGACTTTAAGAGATACTCTCTTTCCTTCTTTTTTACAGAGCACAGTCGAAAAGGTGGCAGGCACCCTGTGGCTACACGGAGAATGGTTGCTCTTTATGACTATGACCCCAGGGAGAGTTCACCAAATGCAGATGTTGAGGTGTATATTCATGCACACACACACACACACACACACACACCCCTCAAAGAACTCAAATGCATTCACACACAATAAATGTATTCTCAGACGTTCACTTTGCTAACACAATTGATGGTCTCTGATACAGGCGGAGCTGACGTTCTGTGCTGGTGACATCATCGCTGTGTTTGGGGAGATAGATGAAGATGGTTTCTATTATGTAAGTAAGAAAGAAACAAACCTTCTGGAGGTGTTTAAGTGGTGTTGGGAAGCTTTGTGCAGGAAAGCTTTATTGACAGAATTTATATACAATCCAAAAGCAAAACGGTAGAAAAAGGGCAAAAGATGATCAGGAGACATGGAGAACATGGAGAACCAGAGGATAGTCAGGACAATCAGATGACAAGAGATGCTAAAGATGTTCAGTTCAGATTTTGTGGGAGAACTCTGGACAACGTGACATGTTGGGCCACAATACATCTAAGAGTGTGATAATCAAAGAACACCTTAGAAATTAAATTGGTGTAATATGGAGATCAGGATTTATCTTTATTCTAATGTTTGATGTGAGATGTTTACCTGACGCTCTTGGCCTGTATCTGCATACAGTAAATTAATTGCATGCTTCCACATGAGTGTTTCTAATGAAATGGAGAGTCAATGTACACTGTGTAACTACAGGAGTACTTCATGCTGGTTCATATAAAGTATTTCCATATACTGTACTTTTACATTCATAAAAAAATAATCCTAATTAAAACAACAATGAGGCTTTTTAATTGGATAATGTGTTGCTCAATTATAATAATTTAATTAACAGGCTAGTAATAGATACTATTGCAACTAGCCATCATAATGAGTCTGGTGAGTTGAGTCACTGCTCATGTTCTCTTTCACAGGGTGAGATTAATGGACATCGGGGTCTAGTTCCGTCCAACTTTCTAGAAGAAGTGCCTGATGATGTAGAGGTCTATCTGACCGAGACGCCGTCCCACCCCGAGCAGGAAGAGTCGGTGCCAGCGCCACGCCCGGAGCCTAAACGGGTACACCATCGCCGCTCTCAGCGCTAGGCCCTGTGTCCATCCATCCTCCGTCCACTCGCCCGCCGTCTCTGTGTTTTTTTTTTTTTCCTTTTATCTTCTCGTGCTTGTTTGTTTTGTGTGGTGGTGAACGTGCAGTCGTGGCTTCCGGTCTTGCTTTTTTTGGAATGGAAGAAGCAAAGCCCTCCGTGAACTGAGACAGACAGCACAACTAGCGCATACACTGGGGGATATTGGCAACGATATGATGAAAGACTGAATCTAATTCCTGCAGCGGAAAAAAAAGAGAATGTGACTCTATAGCTGGGTTTGTGCTTGGAAACCCGGTTCAAAATGAACAGGTCATTAGACGTGCATGCCTTTTTCAAAACGAACTTTTTATATACGAACAGTACACATTTGGCCTGTGTTTGTTGTGTTGTGTTCCATTAAAGAGGCTTTGTTTCTTTTTTTTTTGTGTATTACACCCTCATCCAAATTCTGCTCTGAGAACATGCATATAAAAAATATAAATACATATAAAAAATTTAAATAAAAATAAAAATCTCGACCAAGACACATTACATCACTGTAATGCCATAGTCAACAAAAATAAATACAACGCTGAAGCAAAATCTCATGACGCCGTATTGGTGGATGTCTGTGTTCATTTATGTGCTGTGTATTTCTTTCTTTCTTTCTTTTTGTCTTTTTTCTATTTCTCATGTTCGACATGTTAATGCTTTTTAAATAATGTCCGTGTATTCCTTTTTTTTCACCTGCTTGGCTAAAACAGTAAAGGATCATCTAAGCTGGTTTCTTGTTATTAAGGTGTAAATGAACAAAAATGATAGGATGGTGTGAAAAGGCAGAGTTAATGTTAGAGTTACCACCCCAGAGTTAATTATTCTCCAGAATTAGCACGTCCTGATGTATTATTCCTCTTACATCACAGTAATTTGCTTACATTTACATGTTTTTAATTAGAAAATGATGTGCCGTACATTTTATCCATCAGACTCTTTTTTTTCTCTTTCTTCAAGTTGGTCAAAACTTATAGTTTCAGCTATACTTTTGCCTTTGACTGTTATAAAATACTTATGTTGAAGTCTTTTGTATAAATGTTAAAAATGTTTCATTACAGGAAAACATTTGCAAAGATGATGTCCTTTAAATAAGCTGTTACTATAGAAAGAACAAGTGCATTAATATTAATCTGTGATTTGCAGCCGAATAACTAGCAGAGCTGCTATATCAATACCTTCTGACTGATCAGCTTCACTAATTTGTCAATGCTGTGGTGTGATTCCATATAACTCCACATATATTTTAAAATTATTCCAGTGATTTAAAAAAAAAATGCGATGCAATTTTTAAAAATTTCATCTTAGTTCACACTTTGTGATATACTGTAAGACACACATCAGGAGTAAAGCAATATACTGCACCAGTTACATTTTTCAGGTGAGCTATTGATAGGTAAAGCTAGATGACATTTAATTCCCTTCCCTGTCCCCCCTCCTGATGACTCTCTTATTAGATGCCAGTGGAAAACACGGTTCCAGCACCCGTCGTGGGAAGACCAGCGTCCCCGATTGTGCGTCCTTTGCTCCCTGTGGGTCCTAGCCATCCTCTTAGTCCTGCCAGGGGGCCGCGAGACCTGAAAAAGAAGAAAGGACTGCTCTCCAAGGGAAAGAAACTGCTGAAGAAGTTCTCAAAGTAAAATCTGATGTCATACACAATCAAAAAAAAAAAAGAAGGGCAACATGTTCATGTTTTCAAGAAAATCTAGAGTCATTTTCGTATTTATGTGCCAAAACCATGCAGTACAGGCCAGAAATTAGGAAGCAACTTGTGGATTTTTTTTTCTCCTTTTCATTATACTGTAGTTATGGTTATGAGTTTCATTAATTATGATTAAACATCTTCACCATTCAGTTTTTATTTATTCATCTATTTATCTATCTATTTGCATTTCCCATCAAAGTCTGGAGTACATCTTAGACATTTTATCTGTTTTTTTATTTTATTTTATGGAACATTCTACATAAAAGCAGATTTGGTTAAATTTAAAAATTGCTTGCTTCCTCCTGGCCTGTAGGGAATATTAGAGCTACCAGTTTATCAGGTTCACCTCGTACACAGGTCAGTTAAGGTGCTGACATATGCAGTGTTTGTCCATTTAAATAAAGCCCTGGTGTGTGAGACTTGTCCATGTGACTTCTACACTCAACTGGTAAACATTTGTTTAGTTTTTCCCATTGCCTTATTTCTGACCAATAATTAATATAGGAAAATAGGAAATAGACCAAAACTTACGAAATGTTTCAGATATGGTAGGCAGTAAAATGGGCGTAAAAGCCCCCCTAAAGTCCCTTTTGATTAATGGCTCTTGAGGTATTAAACAAGATTCACATTACATCTGGAAATATATTTATGAATATTTATCATGGGAAAAAAATTATAGCAAAGTTTAAGACGGTCCATATCATCGTAGTCGCTAATCATCTATACCGTTTTATCCTGTATACATTGTAGTGGGAGGCCAGGAGCCTATCCCAGGAAACTTATGGCACAAGGCATTAAGGTACAATCCATCGCATTGCAGAGTACACACACACACACGCACTCATTTACACACCCCGGGCAAGTCACCAACACCAATTAGCCTAATCTGCATGTCTTTCGACTGTGGGAGGACACCAGAGGAAACCCACCAAGCACAGGGAGACTCCATGCACACAGACCCAAGGCGGGAATCAATCCTGGACCCTGGAGGTGCGATGCGACACTAACCACTAAACACATTCTGTACATTTTGCTCATTTAATCGAATATCAAATGAGCAGGAGTGATGTTGTAGCCGCACAGCTAATATTAAGCACAACAGCATAACCTCAAATGTGGTATTGCCTTTGTAGAACACCATTTATTGTCAACCATTATGATTTGATTGGTTACTTAATTAGTTATTTTTGCTCTGCCAACATACTGTATATACACCACCATGTCAGTGTAACTGTAGATAAAATCCACAATCTAAATAATATCTGCTCAGTGACGGTGCTGTGAATGGCAGTGTAGAGGAGTGCCAATATTTTTGCACAGAGCAGCAGACGGGCTATAGTTATAATTATATAAATATTTACCTACAGTATAAAGTGACCTGCGTATTGGGTGGACGTGATAAACCGGCAACTTAAAATATATATCTATTAATGAATGAATCCAAGCTTCTGTGGTGTAAAATGTGGAAGTGTAAGATATGTTCAGTCATTATCCATTCTATATTCATTTTTATTCAAATACATAAACAATATTACATGCTTACCTGGTGTCGTTTGATAAATCTGAAATGTACGTATATTCAAATTAGTGACAAGCTGAGCTCTTAAAAAAAGCAAAATGCTTAAAAGCTCTGTGTAGAACCCTACAAATGAATCTTTCCCTAGAAAAGGTTTTGGAAGGTGACACCCTTGAATTAACAAATGAACCCTTAAGGTTGTTCTTTTCAATTAATAACAACCAACACAATAGTTTCCCTTCCAGAGATGTTGTTCATTAGTAATCTAAGAAGACTTACCCATCCAATGTATCCTTGTTAAACTCTTTTCTAACTGCATTAAATAAATGTTTACTCTAAGTATGTACTATACATAATGTATACTCTAGACTGACTGTACTGTGCACCCGAACCTTTTCAGTACTGTAAGTCTCTACTGTATACCCTATGTAGAAACCTACAACAAAGTGTTTTCCTATCAGAAAGGGTTTTAAGTAGAGCCATTTTGGAGAGCTAAGAATGCCCAATGTGGGTTGTGGTGTGGGGCCTCCGTGGATTGTCCTGCACATACAATGGGTGCTCGATCAGATTGATGATTTAGGGAGTGTGAAGGCCACATCAGTAGCCTTGGGCTCTTTTTCTGCCTGGTCCTATACTGTATGTGGCAGGCTGTGGTGCACTGAGTGTTCTATTGCCTTTTTACAGTATGTTGGCCAGCATTGACTTTTATCATTGAGTTGTGTTACATTGGCTTTTCAGACTGGATGGACTGGACTTTGGTCCCTACAGCCATAAATAATCTTTGGGTGCCCATGATAGTATCACCAGTTTACTGGTATATGACTGATCAACAGTGTTGATGTGCTAATGTTATGTAGTGTTAAGGTTACGGCTGATTGGTGTATATTGTACACATTTAAGAAATTACCCAGCAAACCTTTAACAAAGTCTTGTGAAGAACTTGCATTTTTCTAAGAATGTATCTATCACTGGGTGTGGGCCAAACTCCAAGTTATTTCACAGTATTTTCTTCCTAACACCTAGAACCGGTTTGACACACTTTCTACATTCCTGAAAGTTATAAGGGTTTCATGATTAATAAAGGGCTCTTAGACAGTATACAAAATACAGTATAAAGAAAGTAATAAAGCAACCTTTTTGTAGGGTTCTACATAGAACTTTTAATAGTTCCCCAATAGAGAAACACTAAGAAACTTTAAGGGTTTTAAAATGATACTTGTTCATCAACCAGATGAGAGATTAACCAATAGGAGGCGTTATAGTCCTCTCTTATATTATTGGTATAGCAAGGCAGATTCAATGTTTTTTTTCTTCTGTACACTGAAGACATTTGTTTATGGTAGAGGTAGTGTCATGGCTTGCAAGCACACAGCTGCTTCTGGAACAGACTCACTAATCTTTTTGAAGATTTTTGAACTCATGAATGTAGCGGCAGAATGAATTCTGAGGGCTACAGAAACATTCTGTCTGCTGATTTATAGGGAAATGCATCCAATCTAATTGGTAGAAACACACTGTAACACCACAGAGGATTTCAAAGGAACACCGTCTCCCTCTAAAAACAAACAACGACTGAAATAATCTTTGCTACAATCCTGGCAAACATCACAAAAGAAGAACGCACTAGTTTGATGGTGTCAGCGAGTCGACATTTTGATCGAAAGGATATGTGACCAAATATAGATTAAACAAATTCACTAATCTAATAGAAATGTAATTTTATTTAATACTATGCGGTGTTCCATTACGTTTGGCTCACCTGCCACACATCTTATTTTCAGCATTATCCAGAGCAACATCTTTATCTCATTATAAATCTGAACAGTTGAGGGCTTTGGTCACGGACCCAACAGTAGCAACGTGGTGGTAGCCTGAGACCATCCAATCAGTAGTCCAGTGTCTTAATCACTGAACTACCCTTGCTCCACATCTGAATATCTGAATATCAGGAAATAAAAGCTGAAATGCGTCTCTGTTGTATCATTCATCTTTTGATTATAAAATTCAAATGTCTTTAGTGTATAGCAATATATATATATATATATATATATATATATATATATATATATATATTCTTCACATTCTAATGCTTTCGAAGGGAAATTGATGATAATAATGAATAATGAATAATACATCGAAAAATAATGAAGTAGTGAAGTAACCTTCATCATCACCCTAACATGCACCATCATTTTTGTCAAGAAGTCATTAATCTCTGATGATATTTTGTGATCCCTCATGATCTCTCTCTGTCTCTGTCTCTATCTCTCTCTCTCTCTCTCTCTCTCTCGCTGTCTCTCTCTTACACACAAGCACACAAACACCCACACATGCACACAATCCAACTTTTTTTTCTTTTCTTTTCTTTCTTTTTTTTTTATATCTGCAGCTATCTGTCTCTCCCTGTTGAAAAATGTGTAGTCGTGCAATTAAGAGCTGTCCTGCTCTACCACATTCTTTTTTTTTTTTTTTGAGAGGTCTAACCATCTACAAGAGTTTAATATGAAATATTGTGGTATGTGGTTTTAAAATCTTGTGTTTACATACATTTGTGATTAAAAAAATTATAATAAAAAAACACTAGCAGCTGATAATCAGTGTTGAAAAAAATAATGGCCCCCTTCAATCACAATGTCCCCTTATTACAGCAAAACTGTAGGCCATCAGTTGAGACATGTTTTCTGTGAAGTGTCCTTCTTTAGTTTTGCACTAAAGCTACAAGGCTAAATTAGCAAGTTAACAAGTTAACAAGTAATTAAAACTTAAGTAATGGAAGCCACCAGTTAAGTATCGTGTAATACTGTATATCTGCCTAACAGGATTATATGAAATAAATATTACATACCTAAATTTACAATTACTGTACTTCTGAAACTCTGGCCTCCCAGGAACTCGTTTAATGGCCCAAACATGTAGAAAATGATTAGTGTAAGGCCAGGATTATATGACAGAATGGTTGTGTGTACAGTTTCCACGGAAATGTGTCAAGTTGTGGCATGCAAATATTTGACTGCAGCTAAGACTGTCGTCACTATACTGTGTTCAAATTATTATTATTTAAATGTAAATGGGTTTTATGCTTTTGTTCACAAATTATTTTATTACATGTCCCGGTTTGGCTTGAGTGCCTCTCGTATAATACTATGTCTTTTAGGACAATTCATTCACATGGGGACATTAATTTGGACAATAGTACCGTTCTCAAAAACACATGCAGCAGTATCATTGATACCCATAATAAAATGTATTTAATATTACTACTATTACTAAAGTAAGTACAGTAATAGTGTTTAAAAATATTGTGTCAAAGTAAGACTATACAGTGACCCCATGTGCTTAAGATAAAAAAAATATAAAAAATATATATATATACTATGTGTTTACTTTTCACTTTTTTGGACAGGATGCCAATAATGAATGATTTGCTTGTAACTTTACAGGAGACGTATAATCTTAATAGTCCAATCGCTCATCCCATATGGGAGATATCTCATGGGCTTCATGACTGATTTCATCCACTCATCTAGGAACCTCTGTAGTCCAGCTTTTATTTATTCCTATTTTACAACAGTGCAATTTTATATGACAGATTTGGACGATAAAAAGACGTTCTAGTTTGATTCGTGTTTTTTTCTTTTCTTTTCTTTTTGTCTTTATGGCATTATCGGGACAATGTTCTTTGTGATTAAGTGATGATTTACATGTGCACATTTAATGCATGATGCTAAACTGGTGGCTCATAAGTTTTCAGAACTTGTCGTTAGGCTTGTAGCTCCAGTGAAGAAAAAAAAAGATGTCAAACCTGTTTTGATTGTCTACATTTGGGGTGAAGGGGACGTTGTGTACAGTTATTTTGATTTTTGATTTTGTTGGTCATGTAAATGCAAACTAAAGGTGTGGTAAGTCAGTGTTTGAGCACATCTATTTGTTTAGATTGCATACAATATTATATTATATTATATTATATTATAATGTATGTGCATTTGTGTCAAATAGAGATGTTCTATTTTATTTTGTTTATTATATTCCTTTTTATTTTTTTTTTGTGAGGAAAGTTTGCCTGCTACAAAGGAATGTATACGTTGTTTGTCAATGTTCTGCCAAAAAGAGAGGGGTAAAAAAGTCTATTTTTGTTTTAACAATATGAATTATTATAAATTTATTGTATCATTAAAAAAATCTATATAATTATAGATATATCTAATGTATAATGGTAATTCAAAATAGTCATTCGTGTTTTGTGTCACAGCGCTGTTGCTCTTTTGTACTTTTCTCCATTTGTAGATAATTTATAAATGTTTCTACTTTTTTTAATGTGTTGGAATTTCATATTAAACAGTGCAAGCATTACTCATAGTGCGCCCCCCCCCCCATCCCCCTAAAACAATTAAGTCTTGTGCTCACTAGGTGAATTAAAGGAAAAAGAGAAAAGCTATGTTAATGACTACGGTGTGACTGTGCATGTGTCATGTACACATTTTTTTTTTCTAAGGGAAATAAATCTAATATTTTTTACACTTGTGCTGTTTGTAGTAAATTTGTGAAGGAGGGTGACAATATACTTACATGACCACACGAGGGCAGAATAAACTTAGATTTGAACTCTTGTGGCCCGAATCAACTCGTCTACTCTTATGGCTTAAATCTTTTCATCTGTTTCTCATAGCCGATGATGGATGCAAATTGGTATCTTTCAATGGGCAAGGCGCCATGGCATGGCCAGCAAATTAGGCGTTTCCATGCCAGTCTTGTTAACGAGATCGTTTACCAAATGGATCAAATACAACAATGAACTCATATCATCTGATAAATCTAAATAATGGGTTCGCTCTTTTACTATAAGGCCAGTTTTTGATTTCGTATGATTTCTATAATGAGTTAGCAAATTTATAAATGGGTCTGATTAGTCTAATGATATCTCCCCATATAGCCAGTGTACGATAACGCTAATTCTCAACTTAGCATGGTTTCCTTAAAGCTAGGTCCTGAGTTCATAATGCTGGCTTATAAATTAACCTGATTCACACTTCAAGCCTGGTTAGCACACTGATTGGTTATGGGTTAGCCTAGACAGTTAGTCCTAGTTTGTAATTTAGTATGAGAAATAAAGGATAAGCATATTTACAGGCTGCGCGTTGCTGTAGTGGTTAGCACTGTTGCGCTTGCACCTCCCCGTGCTTGGTGGGTTTCCTCTCACAGGCCAAAGATATGCAGGATAGGCTAATTGACGTTCCCAAATTGCCTATAGCGTCCGAATGCACGTGGAAATGCTGACTGATGGTAGCACCAATGGGAATAAATACAGCCTCCACTGTCCCTAGTTGGACTACAGATGTTCATAGATGGATAGATGGAAGTATATTTACAATATTTGCTTATTAATTCCCTATACCTCCAGACTATTTAAATTATATTTTAGACTACTGCATAGACTATTATTTAATACTAATGCTAGATGATTGAACCTGTTTAACGCTAAGCTGTTGACTGCTTTTTGGAGTGCACTAGGCTGATATAAAACCAATACATTGGTAAGTGTTAATCATTATTTTATCAAAATTCTCTCAGCATGGTTGTTGTCACCTCCCACATTAAACACCGATTCTACTAGCTGAGCTGTGTGGCTGAATGATCACCCGAGCAGAAGCAATCCTGTAGGACAGCGTTGGAATGCAGGACAAGGCTGAGCCACAGGAGCCCTGCCCCAAGAGATGGAGGGACACAGATAATTATGCTCGTATATCACTGAGTTTCTCTGGCTCTCAGCCCTTCTCTCCTAGCAGTCAGGACTAAGCCGTAATGATCCTGGGTGGCTGTGGGCCAGCGGATGTTTAAACTTCTCTCCGGCTGTGACCTCTCGATCAGTGCCTGCTTTTAGCAAGAGCCCTAAGTGAGGATGCAGGAATTCGTTCATCTTGCTGCATCTCTGAATGTTTCACAACCACCCAGAAATGACAAAAGTTTTATATGTGTTCAATAGTAGAATGCTTGTAATGGATCCAGGCTGAGCTGGACATAATAGGCCATCATATTCTCTTCTAATATTCATTTCTATGATGAAGTGTCTGCGTTCTTCAAACATAATCGTTCCCCAGGGTTGTGTTCTCCTTAAATGAGTCCAGATAGCACATAAATGTGAATATAGTGATGGCCATGCTATTTGAGATCGTGCGCCAGGCGATGAACATGCCTAAGACACTGGTAAACACCTGTCGACAGTTCATGGAACAATGTTTTAGCGAAAATGTCAAGAATTGTTCACAGCCATTATTCATTATGCATTATGAGCCACATTGTAAGTAATGGAATTTAATGACAGAATTGCTCGTAATCAGATTTTAAATCTGAACGTTGACCTACTGTATGCTCATTTTCTTGGAAGATATCATCTTGAGAAAAAAAGTATTGTTAAGTCTGTTTGATTTAACCAGAAATACGTCAACTTCAAATTTCCGCTTTGGTTGTAGAACTAATTCGTACCATAGTAAGATGCATACCTTAAATACATTACATATTAAAGATTGTTATAATGATAATAAGGATTTTGGAACTGCCAACAATCTAGACACAGGGTAGGGGGGGGGATCATGAATGATTATTATTGGAGATCACTGATCACTGTTAATAAGAAAGAAAAACCAACAAAAGAAATCACAGCTATAGTATTGAAAATAAGATTGTTTTGTGATCTCAAGATCTCAAAGTATTGGGACTAAACACTTTTTGGTGAGGCTAGGCAGAAAAAAAAACTTTAAAAAAAAATTTACTAGGAAGATTAAAGATTGGACTTTGGTCAATGGAAAAACTTCATGTGTTGTGATGAGTCCAGATTGACCCTCTTCCAGAGCGATGGGCGTGTCAGGGTAAAGTCAAGTGCTGGAAGTAATGCACTCATCATGCATTGTGCCCACTGGAGGCAGTGTTAGGATCTGGGGTTGCTTCAGTTGGTCATGTCTAGACTCAGCAACGTTATGTGGCAATAAAATGAAATCAGCTGATAAGCTGAATGTACTAAATGACCATTCATCAATGCAAGTTTTCTTCCCTGACGACATGGGCATTTATTAGGGTGACAATGCAAAGATTCATCAGATTCTGGTTCAGGAGCAGGAGGAATAGTTTTCACGCATGAAATAGCCTCCACAGAGTCCGGCTCACAACTCCATCAAAGGTCTGGGGAGTGCTTAAGAAGACTCTTTTGTTATAAAAACCATGAAGCTTTTATACCAAACATTGTCAGTTGTTTAATCAAGTCATAGATCTGGTCATTCTGCATGTGTAAGCCCAAATTAAATTCAGCATTTTGTCCATGTTGGACTGAATAATGCAGTCGAACACTATAGAGATGATGAAGATGCTTTTAATGTCATCATCTGTCTCTATTTGATTGTTCCAGAAGCCAGAGTTCTGCTTGCTCATGTTCGGGCCATTTCATGTTTTTAAAGGAACGGTAAAAAAAAAAAAAAAAGTCCTTCAACTTTTCTTCTTGTTCTAGCAAGATGAAGGTGGGGCGACATCACAGCCTGGCTTTAACTGATCTTCTTGTCCTGAGGGGACTGAGGTGATATACATCCACAACACGCTCTGAAAGGCACATCCATTCATCACCTATAGCAGAACACCGAATGCACGTCCAGCACTGGCCGACCTGCTCCATACATCACTGTCACAAGGCTTTGACTGAGCAACACAGACCTCACTTCTTCACTCGAGCCTTACACTGGTCAGACTGGAAACCAAACCAATCCATTCCTTACTCAATACACACATTATAGCTATTAGATCACACAAAAAGCTTTTGGAAATCACAGAGCTGCTGGATTTGATGGTGATTGCGTGAAGAAAATGTCAATCCATGGACCATGTTGTTCAACGGAAGTCTTCATCTAAACTAAACTAAACTGACAAATTGTTATCATAGTCAAGTGTAACAAGGCAAGTATAACAGTTAGTGCTCCATTTTTTACTTCTACGTTTTTTTTTTTTTTTTTGTGGGGGGTGGGGAGGACATAAATGGCCAGTTCTGGTTCAATCAGTTAAGGATGTGGGTTACTGGGTTACTGATCAGAAGGTCGGGGATTCGCGTCCCAGCACCGCCAGGCTTCCACTGTTACAGTAACCCTATCTGCTCCATGGATACTGTATCCTGGCTGACTCTGCACTCTGACCCCAGCTTCCTAACTGGGATATGTGAAAAAAAATCATATCACAGTGCTGTAAGGTACAGTACATGTGACAAATAATTTAATTATTAATATTATTATTCATTATTTTTAAAAATCTGATCGTAGCATAAACAACCTCATACAAACAATGACATCTAATTTATTTCCCTGAGCCATTTAAAAAAAATAAAATAAAATAAAGGCAAAAAAAAACCATGTGGGCATCCCTCTCCTTTTTTGCCGGCTTGGGACTGGTAATGAGTGTGTTCTGTGGTTGGGTGTGAGTGTTTCGCTGCATCATGAACCCGGGCCTTCCACATGGCAAGCAAGAGGCCTTCTGCTGAGCTGTAGGCTTAGCTGCTGTAAACAAGTATAATCTCCTTTGCCTGGAAGACATTTGCTTCTGCTTTTACATAAACAACAGAGAATTCTTCTAAAAATGTTAGAAAAAATATCAAACTAAAACGCCAACCATATGAACATTTACACATCTTTTTTTGTATCTTTCCCATATTTCTGACCCAATTTAATTGTAGGCAATTCCCATCCCTCTCCCTCTCTCTCTCTGTTAGGGCACTTCCCCATCAGGACAACTACCAACCAGGGAGGGTGAAGATTATCACATGCTTACGACGGGACACGCGACCCCACAGCCACCTGCATCTTATTGAACTGCTGCTCACGCAACACTGGGATGACATAACACACTCAGAGGAACACACACAATCCACTCTCTAGACTCCCAGCTATGGATTCCAGGACAACCTTGTTGCCGTTATATCACTGGAGCATTTATATAGTTATATAGAAATGATAACAATACAACGAGTGTGTTAATACTGATACTGATCAGTTAACACTGATTTTCCAGCTGCACTACTGATGGAGCTGCTGTTACAGAAAAATAGTCAGGCCTTTCTGACTAATCAGTCGTCAGAATTTATAAGTCATATGGAAAGACTGCAGGAAAGAGTAGTTTGTTTGTTTGTTTGTTTTGTGCCATGAAAAGTTGCATTTTTCTCTTATTCATTTCAATAAATGAAATCAATAAAAGATAAATCTAACGTTGGCAAAAATAACTGTTTATAAGTATTGTAAAGTAAATATAAATGAATTATTCCACAGATATACCACAGCATTAAATTAAACTATACACATATGCATAGACAGCTTCAATAAAAATCTAATTATTGATGAACAAAATGCTTAGGGATATGGTGCTTTAATATATGTATATATTCTTTTACTATAGCAAAATGCCCTTATATTTTATTACTTTGATATTAATGCCCATGTGAAAATAAAGTATACGTTTTACAAATATGTATGCATTCCATTATCTTTATCACACAACTTATGTGTTTTTATTTTGATTTTTTTTTCCTTTGCATATGGTTTTGAGTGCATGATTTTATCTCTCAGTGGGCTATTTTGCATGTCTTTAATCAATGGAAATTATGCATTTTTAAAAAGAAAAGAATACTTCACTGATTTTTTTTTCCCTTTACATGATGGATTAGTGCCATCCGACATCATTATCAAACATAATACCAAACATCATAATTGAAAGGTACTATAGCCTGCATCTCTGGCCTGGATTACTGCTATGATCTGGAACGCTTCCCAGACGTGAATAATGCCATGCCGATGATTTGCAAATTGTGCGATCACAGCTTTAATGACTGGCAGTAGCCAAAACCTAAATAAACCGCATTAATTAATTCCCTGCATTCCAGCACATTTAATGATTCATCTCCAAAGACTTTGAATATTAAAAAAAAAACCTTTTTAGATCAGATCAACAGAGGTCACCATCAGCTCATGTGGGTTCTTATCCTCATTCTTTTGTGATCCTTCTGATCACAACTGGTGAAACAGCACAGGTTTTTGAAAATGAAAAATACTTTTTTTCCCCAGAGCTATGGCCAGAAGTGCACTTTTTAAATAAGCTTTTCATAAGCATTTACTTTAACATTGTGAAAGTCCACAGTGAAAAGCTCTATGATGACAATACTGGAGACCACAGGAGACACTTCAGTCTGATTTATGCTACATATTAATGGCCAGTGCATGTCCTTATCAAACAGCAGGACATTAAGCCATGCTTTGTCATGCACAGATCTGACAGCAGTGATGTCGAAGAGGGCTAGCGAGACAAGGGGACAGGACTGCATGTGTCTTCTAACTGACATATGATTGATGAGGCCTGTTTTAACTTGTTCATTGTCTCCTCATTCTCACCGTGACCTTGATCACTGCACTAAAGCTGTGATGAGACAAATTTTGTGGGTCAATTTAACCCCACGTCAGACTTCTACATCCAAATGACTGTTATAGTATACCAAATTAATCAACTGGCCAATGATTTCATTCATCTGTGACTCCTTTCCTTTGAGTGAATTTGATTAATGGTTTTTCTGCAGTTCCAGTCAGAGTCTCACGTACTCATCGTAAAAATGAACGTAATTTTCATTCATATAAAATAAACAACAGGCAATAACGGACTAACAAATATTTTAACTGGACATTTTCTTGGGAAGAATGAATGTTCAACATTCCTCTTCTATATACAGAAAGTAAACCCAAAGAAATAGCAGCACAAGGATTGATTTATTTGCAGCTTTCTGAAATCAACACAGAGTCAGGAGTATATTGGACATACACTCACTTTAATTAGATTATTAATTCAGTGGTGCTCAAAGTCACAAGATGTCTTTTAATTTGCCAAGCCCAAGGGCTCTCAACTACCTGTTAGCGATGATTGACTACAGCTGTCCAACATTAAAAGAGTTGATTTGACAGATTGACCCGTGGGTAAACCTAAGAAGCTCAGTGCAGATCTGAGAATGAGCGATGGTAGATCTACACAAGTCAGGACTGTCTCTAGGACCCAGTTCTGCAAATACATGATCAGTTCAAACAATTGGAAGTGAGTAGTGTAGCTACTTTGCAGCGGTCTGGAAGAAGAGAGGAACAACCCAGGAACGACTGATCCACAGGCCTGCCATGAACTAGATGCTTCTGGAATCTGGAACAACACAGTCAGCGTCTACTATCCAGCAAGTTTTACATTGCTGTGAACTGAAATGCTAACAATTAAAAGAGAAGCCCATGCTCCAAAATTGTCACGCTTGCCTAATATTTACAGCTGATCACATGGACGGAGAGAAAAAGCCTTCAGGAGAAAGCTTTGATCAGAAGTACTGTATGTTGGGAGGAACAAAGGCGAGATATTCAATGGCAAGAATACTGTTGCAACTTTTAAGCACAGTGGTGGTAGCATCATGTTTTGGGGCTGTTTTGCCGCCAGTGGAACTAATGGATTGAACAACGTGGACGGGGTAATGATTTAGAAGAACTACCTCAACAAACAAAGTGTGTGTGTGTGTGTGTGTGTGTGTGTGTGTGTGTGTGTGTGTGTGTGTGTGTGTGTGTGTGTGAAAATGTGAAAATAAATAAAGGTCAAAAAGCAGGCAATGTTTTTTTTTTGGTTTGTACTTGCACACTGGAGATCTGTGTAAATGGTTAAAAATGACTAACAAATGAAAAGTCCCCTTATTTTTTTTCCAGCTTGCTTAAAAGTCAGGTTGGTGCCAGGAAACCAAGAAATTTAATTGAACACTGTAGAGTCTGCCAAGGCAATGGTGAAATATCCAACAAGCATTCTGCCAGAATGTTTTTTTTTTTTTGCTTGGAACATTTACCCATATATACAGCACATTAGGTGTGCTGTATATTTATAGTATGTAATGTATATATTTTGACCCCATATGATTAATTTTGACCCTGTGTCCAGATATGAATCAAAACCTATGCACTAATATTAGCTGATATTAAAGATGTATGTTAAAGATCAATGCAAGCCCAATATTGCCATTGCATACGTATTCATGATGAGTGTACTGTATGTAAACCTCTCCTGGTCTGTTTTAATTTCTTCATTGTCTCCTCATTCTCAGTGACCTTGATCACTGCACTAAAGCTGTGATGAGTCAAATTTTGTCACAATTTACAAATGTGCACTAGCATGGTATCCTTCGCCAGTTGATTTTTGAAATGCTGACCAGATGTTTCTGGGTTCTTCTAAGCTGGTACTGTAAATCAAACAAATTAGAAGTTATGCTAACACATGGTAAGGAACTCTGTACAAGACCTTGACTAACTTGTCATTACCTATTCATTACATACTGTAATAAAGAATAAATGTGTTGTTGTGATGAAAAAAATCATTTATTTTCATTTTGGTTTATTAGAGAATGCAAGCTATTACACCTGACTGTATAAGCTGTTACTGTATACTGAGGTTAGAAAAACAATCCATATTTATAATGACTTGCTTAATCTCACACAAGCTTCATATGAACTATATCTCACCTGCCTCAACTCTACAGCATAACAACCAGGCTACAACTAGATGATAAAAACACATGTTGAAATGTGGAAATTGCATGCTTGGGTCCTTTATAACCACAGTCAGTAGGAGGTGCACTTGTCTTACTACATTATTATACTATTACTATAATACTAATACTACATTAGTGCATACATTATTGCAGGACTTTCTGTGGACTGTGCTTAAGGCAGGTTTTGCTCTCATGTTAAAAACATGTTTTTATAAGAAAACAGTAATTTTTTTCTGAAATGTAAACCACAAGCCTACTCAGGTCTGTGTGATGTTTTTTCCACTATGCCAAATAATAAACAACAATTAATAATAACCCAGATTTTATTTTATATTCCAACTTTGTGCTGATTCTAATCTGACAAAAATAGAAAAATGTCTTCTGTTAGTTTTAAATCAGTTTGCACTAGGTTTAGAGAAGAGATACAGAAGTTATTATTAATTAACATTGTGCAATTATATTACTATTATGCTAATTATTACACAACAGTTAGTAATGACCAAATAATCACATAGGACAAGTGATGATAACAGCACTGAGATGTTTAGCTATACGTATCAATACATGTCACAGGTGGTCTTGACATGTTTGATTCAGATCTTTTGCTGGTCGACTCTGTATCTGACTGATGTAATGGAGGCAGTGTTGGGACAGGCAGTGACAATGAGAGGGACAGGTAGTGAGAAAAAGACGAGTTTTGAAAGCGGCCAAGGTTAAAAAAAAGGGAAAAAAATAATAGCCAGTGCCATTAATAAATTTAACACAGTCACATTAAGTGTTAAATATAATGAGCACCCAAGGACATTTACTATGGACAGTGCATGAGAGCACAGGAGCGCACATGATAGCACAGTAAGGCTGCGTTCAATAAGGAGAATGCTTGCAAAAATGTTCACGAACATATGACAGTTGAATGGTTTGACTAAATGAAATGTGTTTTTGAACACTCTTGATGTTGAACACAGCCCTGCCTACCTATCTTACTACTGGATGTTGGAATTTCCTTTGGGGACAATAAAGCATCTATTTATCAATCATGCGTTGTCCTACGCCAGCAGATGCAGGAAAGGGGAAAATCTATCAAAGGATTAAAGCTCAATGTCCTTTTTTTCTTTTCTTTTTTTTTTAACGGGAGATGGTTGCTACTGGCAATTGTCTGGATAAAACCTAGTGGCAAAATAAAAACATTAGGTGCATTGCCGACAATTTTTCAGCTGGTAACGATACCACCATACACAATCCACATGCCATCTGTTATGTCTTTTGGTCCGGGGTGGAACGTGCCAGTGTGAATGTTAACCAGGACTTTACACTAGTGAACCAAAACGAATGTATCACTCTGTGCTTTAACACAAAGCTACAAGTGTGAACACTCCCCACCTGTCAGTCACAGCATGGGTTAATATGCCAGTAAGGTCCGCAGTACTAAGGAGAGATCAGCAACCTGCTACATTCAAAACCAGTCATTGAAGCACTTTGAGCAAGAAAACACATTCCATATTATGTCATCTTAAACAACACTGTCTACATACAGTAATAATTGCTTCTATATCGTTTCAAATTGTCCCTGAATTGTCTGTGTTCTTTTACTTATGCCGAGCTACAAAGCTAACTAGATTCCAACACAAGGTTGAATTCCATTCCCTCTCTAACCCCTGATCAAGGGCACTACTTAGTGTGTGATTGTACAGCTTATACATTGTAATAGCTAATATATTTTTAAAAAATATATAATATTTTAATATATAAAAAGAAACTGTCCTCCACTTCAGTGGATTATTCTTCTCACCTTCTGGCTGCATAGCACATATTTAAGAATTTAAAACTATTTTTACCACTGTTAATTACACAAACTGTTAGTCGCAAGCTCTGTAGTTGTAATTAGTTAGTTAGTCCTGCCAGTTGCTGACAGATATGTGTTTGCAGAGCAAAATAACTCACTCACTCACTCACCATCTATACCGCTTAATCCTGTATTCAGGGTCATGGGGGGCCTGGAGCCTATCCCAGGAGACTTAGGGCACATGGCAGGGTACACCCTGGACAGGGTGCCAATCCATCGCAGGGCACAGACACACACACATACACTCAGTCATTCACACACTACGGACAATTTGGGAATGCCAATTAACCTAACCTACATGTCCTTGGACTGTGGGAGGAAACCAGAGAACCCGGAGGAAACCACCAAGGACAGGGAGAACATGCAAACTCCATGCACACAGAGACGAGAATCGAGCCTGGCGGTGCAAGGCGACAGTGCTAACCACTACACCACCGTGCCGCCTAACAAAATAACTGATAAAATAAAAAAATTAAAAATTACAAAACTGCATCACAGCGCTGTTCATATTCAACACAACTGCACGGCCGCAAGGGTGATATTGCTTAAGGACATAAATTGTCCCACTTCTGATGACATCACCCTACATTTTGGGATGCCAGAGGCTGTATATTATAATAGTTATGTATGTTAATAAGTTATTTTACTAGTTAGGTCATAATTCTTTTCATGATACAATTTTAAAGTACAAACATGCTACCTATAAATAATGTTTAATGTTACATTAATAAAACATACAGTATCTAAATAGTTAACACACACATACACACATAACATTGTATTATTATTATTATTATTATTATTATTATTATTATTATTATAGCTGTTGTTTTTGCATTACAGTACTTTTCTATTAGCTCCAGATCATGTGACACATCACAGAGTCAGTCAGGCTAAAGGGGTAATCCTGAAACAGAAAACATTTGGCTCTGTACGACTAACAGTGAAGATCACCGAACTGTCCTGCATCTGCACAGTGGCATTTTTTGTTATTTACAGTAGGAGCCAGTGGATTTTATGGTGATTACGTTTAATAGATATTTCTTCTGGCTTTAAGACCAGAGTGTGTATTTGGAGCTGGCAGGAATGTTAAGCAAAGAGTTATTACCAATGATGATGTTGCAAATCACCTTGGCAACAATATGTTTTGCTACAACAATGAAAGGTAAGAGTCTCGTTCATTAATTAGTATTGAATTTACAGTATTATGCCATTTTGCATATTTTCCCTATTAGCTTTATTTTATTATTTTGTTTAATCACAATGCTGAAAGCAAACCACCATGCAGTAATGTTATGATGGACACTGAATGAGTTGACCTTCATATGTGGTAAACATTTTACAAATGTGAAAATTGTTGGCCTGTTAAACTGGTGGCCTGTTTTTATGTTGAATGTGAAATTCCAACAACCCAAATCGCTTTACAGAAACATCTTTCAAAAACATCCTAATCATTTTGCAAAAAGGATGCCAGTGTTTTTTTCATATATATATTACATGCAAATGACTTATAATTTAAATCTTATTTTTTTAAAAACCTACGTTGCGTAATTTTCATATTGTTTTATGTTTTTAATGTTGTGTCAAAAATCTTCTGAAAACAATTCACAAAACTGAAAAAAAAAATTATGATCATCATTTAAAATCATTAAATTATTTCTATGGTTTAAAGAAACCTTTTCTCACAATTTACAGTACTGCACATGAGCCACCCTAAGTAATTTCTTAATATTAAATTCAATTATGATAGAAAATTTAAACAAATGTTTTACTGTGACCGGCTGCAAAGTGCCTGACAACCTCAGAAGCAACCTTATTTCTCTTCTCCTCAGTTCCAACCATTTAATAACACACACACGCACACACACACTTAAAATAAATTGTTAATGATTACTAATAACATACCATTTTTGCGTAAAAAACAGAAAATAATAAAAAAGAAATTATATAAGCTTATATCTTATGATAGATATTATGTACTGTACACACCTGTTGATAATAATAGGTTTTAAAAAAAATTAACAAAATGTTTCAATTGTTCAGAAAAACCAAAAAAAAAACCTCCTCATATACAAATTTTAACGTAAAAAACAAATGTTCTTAGAATAATTACATTTGGCAAGCATTCCATTAACCTAAATTTGTTAGCTCAGAATATTTCAGAATCTAAAAAATGACCTGCTATTTAAATACTTAATAGCTATCAAAAATATTCAATAGCTACTGAAACACTTTGACCATGGTTGAAATTCATTTGTATAAATAACATCATACAACAGTAGTCTCTGATGTCTCTGCCTCTTCCACTTATTTTTTAGCACATGATCTGTGTATTAGTAATGAACACACAACTCTCTCGGAAAGTAAAAGAGTTCATGAACTCGAACTCTATACGATAGTAGTGATGAGGTTTGGTGTTATACCGTACTGTATGTATTTTCCTGCACGAGCGTAAAAAAATTGATTCTGCCTAAAGGCATGGTAACTCATCACATAGACAAGATTAGCTAGCAGTCACGTTAATAATTAGATGCAGTTTGAGCTAGACGGTTGACCTAATATACTCGGACAACCTTGTATGCAATAGTTAGTGCACTTCTCCCCTGCAGCTGTAGCCATTAACCTACTTTGAGTCCACATGGGATTTCCAGCCCCAGCTTAGAGATGGGATTTATTTGTTAACCTCGTAGCATTAAAATCGATATGAGGCCAGTAGGAAAGTTCATCAAATGGATTAGCAACGTGTCATTGAAGCGCGCAGCTGTGTTGGTTTAGAGATAACCTGAATAATAGAGTGGAAATTCAAGTTGTGTGTCCAGCACTGATAAAGACCTGATGGTGTTTTCTCTGTTCCAAGCAACATCTTGGATCTTTGCTGTAACCCCAAATTCAATATGCAAGATCGATAATATCAGATTAATAGATATTGGCCTGACATACTGAGACAAACTTATTAAAATGTTTTCTTAATAAATCTGTATGTAGTTGATGATCTGCATCTGCATGTGATGCTGATAAACAATTTTTGGTGCTTGGGAGTTTTTGTGAAGTTAC
Source organism: Clarias batrachus (assembly GCA_003987875.1). Lineage (NCBI taxonomy): Eukaryota > Metazoa > Chordata > Actinopteri > Siluriformes > Clariidae > Clarias > Clarias batrachus. The sequence continues at coordinate 228,191 of QMIH01000111.1, forward strand.
GATACTAAGACACAAAAACAATGTGTAACATTTAGTATTTGCATAATGCACAGACAAGTTATTGAAAAACTAGAAGTGGTTACACTTACAAAACTGGTGCTTCTTCATATGTTTTTCTTGCACCTCCAGGGTCCGGGTTCGATTCCCGGCCAGGTTCGATTTCCGTCTCTGTGTGCATGGAGTTTGCATGTTCTCCCCGTGCTTGGTGGCTTTCCTCTGGGTACTCCGGTTTCCTTCCACAGTCCAAAGACATGTAGGTTAGGTTAATTGGCGTTCTCAAATTGGCCGTAGTGTGTGAATGAGTGTGTGTATGTGTGTGTACCCTGCGATGGATTGGCACCATGTCCAGAGTGTACCCCACCTTGTGCCCTAAGTCTCTTGGGATAGGCTCCAGGCCCCTGTGACCCTGAATACAGGATTAAGCGGTATAAAAGATGAGTCAGTGAGTGAGTGATGTTGATACATTTGTAGGTACAGTATTTCCTTATACCTTGGAATAGAAAATGTACCTGTACAGCAGTATTTGCCAGGCCAATGCTATCATCCCCATAATATCAAACACATTTTTTAATGATTCTAATTCATGGTCTTCTCTAGGAACCAAGGTGGAGGACCTATCAGAAGACATAAGGAGCTCTTCACCAGACCTGACCTATCAGATCATCAATGCAGATCATTTCTTTCTTAAACACACCGGACAGGTCTCAATGGGAAACTTTACCCAACAGTCACAGAAACAACCCTTTATCATCACTGGTCTCACTGGGAAACCTTCCATCAATATCAGCTATGGGCCCATATTTGTAGAACAGGCTATCCCTGTAGAGCTGTTGAACAATGATCCCGGGATCAGAGCCTTCTCACTGGCTCGACAGGTGCGTTCTGCGTCCCACGTTATACAACTGTTGTTTTATGCAACAAACAAGATAGGTAACATGATGCATTTGTCAAGTTGGGTGGATCCACTGCAGAGTGACACGGGGTACATATGTGTCACAGCACATGGCTTCTTAAAATCACAAGAGATCAGAAGTACCTGCTCCATTTCAGAAAAAGAAAGCTTTTGTTTGGCCCAGTTAAGGCCTGAGCCAGCATGGTTTAGTCCGAGGAGTGCCACTCCGAGCAAAGAGCACAGAGCTTCTTTACAAGGAACTGTTGTAGAGCTTTATTATCAGACCCGGCTCAGCCCCACCAGCCAGTGTACCCCTCAAGAAAGCAGACAATGGCATAGTCCAACTCAGGAGGAGATCAATGGAAAGAAATCTGTATCCATGCTGAAGAAAATTGGCTATGTAAATCTTCTGCGGTCACCTCCAGGGAACCCTATGTTCATGCGTCTGCGCCTGGGTGGTGCTGTGATAATCCAGACTTCTTCTAAACCTCTGAAGACCACTGATACAGCCACATTCTATGTCTTTTTGTCCAGTACCTCTCAGGCAGAGCATTTCATTCTCAGGTGAGAAATTTAGATTTCAGGACTGCTGTTGTTGGCTGGATGGGGACTGTTTTCAACACAGCTGTGACCCTGAGGAGTTTAAAAACCTCAACAATTTGCTGATACAGCACAGAAACTGCCATCTACTGTACGTGTCCCTGCTATGTTGAAAATGGCCCCCCTCCCACATCTTGTCTGAGGTGCTCCAGTGGTAGACACTGTGTTTTTCTATGTGTGTACACCACACTGAATATAGTAAAGAGGTTAAAAAATGATTAATGTAGAAAGTTGATATGCCCAGAATGACATTGCCCAGACTCAAGGCAATATTCATTGTCTTCTAGTTATACCTTGTCAAAGATATAGTCCAAATGCTAGTGTGACACAAATGATGAATAACTAGTGCCACAAGTGATGGAAAAAGAGAGAGGTAGATCTGGTGTATCGGTTTGCTGATCAGTCAATGACTTTGTCCTTTGATCATATCTGAAAGATTGGTACTGGTAGCAAAATCTTAAGCCCATGGCAGCATTGTTGGACTTACTCTTTGAGATATGGTAAACACTTCAACAACCTTAGAGAGCCTCAGAATTGTGCAGCTGATCCTCTGATTGAGAGGAGACACTTGACCCAGTTAAACCTCCTGAGTGGAGGATGCTAAACTCTATCACGCATATCCCAATGAACAGAGATCCCAAGAGAGACCCAGGAGCTGCTGTAGATACTGTATTTATGTTTCAGATTTGACTAAGAAGTCTTAGCTGACCTTTCCGCCTGCTGCCATGCTAATCCACACATGGTGACAAAAGCTATGTACTTGTGTTTTGGTTTTTGTCTTATTTCTGTCCTGTCATTAATTTATTCTTCGACGGTGTACTCTACATATATTCTGGTCTAGCTCATTAATTAATTTGTCTAACCCATTATTTTGCTGTTTCCATGGAAAGTCTTGTTAATTGTTACTGTCCATGTCTCTTCCTAGCTTTCGGGTTATGTTTATCTACAGTCAAAGCCTCTGGGTTTTCACCCTCACCCGTTTCTCTCATTTGCATTATGGATAATCCCTGTTCAGCTCCACCTGCCTGTATTCTGATTTCTGCTATGGCACTCATTATAATTCATGGATTACTCTTTATAAGACATCCTCTAATCATCTGCATCTGGGTCCTGCCTTATTCACTTGCAAGTTATATAACAATTAATTAATTAAACTATTTAAAAGAAATGAAAGATTTTAATTATTTTTGGAGGGAAAAGGTCTGGTCAAACCTGAATAAGATTATTAAGTTTCAAGTTTCAAGTTTATGTAAATCTCCAATATTGAAAAGGCATTTTTGTTGTTGTTGTTGTTGTCGTTGTTGTTGTTGTTTTGACTATGCACTGAATACATTTGGATTTAAGATAAAAATGGCAGCTTTTATTTTAACTCACCCATTTTTCAAGTAATCAAAATAATAGAACATGTGACGTGTTTCTTGTTGCCCAGGTTGATGTGTTAGATTATATATTGAACAATTCATAACAATTCTTTACTCTTGGTTTTTCTCTCTTTGCATTTACCATCAGTAGTACTTTGTTTAATAGACAATTCTCAAGGCTTTTAAATGTTTGCCAATGATTATATACACAGGGAAAAAACAGTACCAACAACTCATAATACGGGCCAGTGTTACACACTGTTCTGGGATAAAGAAATAAATCACATAAACATCAACAAAGACATTTTTTGGATGTCAAAATGTTGTGATGATGTTAATTTGGCCACGGTACAGACATTGGGGCAATGCTGGTATTAGAATGTTTTTGAAAGTTAGAATTACATTTATGAAATGATAGGGCGGCACGGTGGTGTAGTGGTCAGCACTGTCGTCTTGCACCGCCAGGGTAGGGGTTCGATTCCCGTCTCTGTGTGCATGGAGTTTGCATGTTCTCCCCGTGCTTGGTGGGTTTCCTCTGGGTACTCCGGTTTTTCCTCCCACAGTCCAAAGACATGTAGGTTAGGCTAATTGCCGTTCCAAAATTGCCCGTAGTGTGTGTGTGTCTGTGCTCTGCGATGGATTGGCACCCTGTCCAGAATGTACCCTGTCATGTTCCCCAAGTCTCCTGGGATAGGCTCCAGGCCCCCTGTGACCCTGAATACAGGATTAAGCGGTATAGATGAGTGAGTGAGAATTACAATTATGAAATGATGTCAAACCAACATTTACCACATGATAGTGTTAAACGAAATCCCATGTTGCAAAATGAACAAAACAGTATTAATACCAAACCAATGGTCTGAGGAGGACAGTGCAGCAATTTGAAAGCTAAGATGCACCTCATGGTAACACTTCTGAAAAGAAATGAAACACATACGTAGATACCATTAGATCATTAGCTCTGAAATACCTGAGATAAATGTGCTGTGTGTGGGAAGCTGTTGTGTCATTCCCAATAGATCAATTGAAATTCTATATCCTGTTAGAAACTTAAGGGACCAAAGTTCTCAACATAATTTTCTCAAAGTCATTCCAACATTCAAGAAAAACGCTGTCCTTATGCTGCCTCTAATCTACTTCCACAAGAAGCTTTCACAGGAAGCTATGACTCATAATCATTGAGCATTCTGAGTAATGACGAAATATTGGACTTATGTCCTGACTGTATGTGCTAAATGTGGCTTCTGACAGCCACTAAACTTAACTGAGAGTATTTTGTGTTTCGATCTTAAACACAAATCTCAACATATTAATTCCAAGCACAATTAATTTTTATAGCAAAGAATTTTAAAAGTCATCGTTCCATAAACAGTAATATAATGGAGGAAATTATTTCGCTCCACTTTATTTCATAACGTTTCATTAATCTCTATCTGTGTGTGTGTGTGTGCGTGTGCGTGTGCGTGTGTGTGTGTGCGCATGTGTGCGTGTGTGTGTGTGTGTGTGCATGTGTGTGTGCGTGCGCGTGTGTGTGTGTGTGTGCGTGTGTGTGCGTGTGTGTGTGTGTGTGCATGTATGTGTGTGTGCGTGCATGTGTGTTGGGGGTGTTCTCCCCATAAATAATGCATCAAGTTAATGGAGCAAGGAAACAAATAGCCAATAATTGCTCGACTCCTTTGGGCAGAGATGAACTCATTAGAGAAGGTGTTATGTTGTGCAGAAGCACACAGCACAATCTGTTCTTCAGAGCCCCAGCACATAGGCATACAGATAAGAGCAAAACATTTTATATCCATAGATTATAATATATAAACAAAAATAAAGTTCTTGGTTAATAAGACTCTTTCTAGTCTATTTACTTACACGATCTTGTTATTAATTTGTATATTCTACCTACTGACCCATAATGTCCCTTAATGACCCATTTTTATTAGCTAGACTACTTGACCAAAAACTACAGACACTTCATACATCAAATCCCTATGTGTCGATTTTAAAACCATGGACTCACCCTTTTGCATGAGTGTTGTAGTAATCTCTATGCTTCAAAAAGGATATCCATTAGACATTGCGTATGGATTTGGGAATGTTCTTATTTAGTGCCACGATCCTTAATGCAGTCAGAGACTAAGGTCCAAGTCAGGAAACATGGTGTGCAGTCGGCATTATATGTCATCCCAAAGATTTTAGGTGGGTTGAGGTCAGGGCTCATACTCTGTACTTACTGACCTCATTTTGTCATGTCATTTTGTCATGACCACATTTTTGGTAATGTCATAAATGAATAAATGTCTATTAAATTACCAGGCTTCTATGTTTTTGCAAAGGGAAACATTAATGCTACAAATACATCCTAGATAATTGTGTGTTACTATATTGTGGAAACAATTTATGTCCACATATGAATATGATGGTAAGGTGTCACTATACAGTACTTTTGTCCATCAAGATAGAGCAAAAACATTACAATTTATGCAGCGGGCAGCAGGACAAAGCTCTTGTTTTTCTTGTTTTTTATGATATGAAAAAAATTAATGGTTTTAAAGGCGATCTAAAAGTTTGGTCATGGACTGATCCTCCAAAATAGCACTGGAATAATGCGAGATTGCAGTCTCTTGCTGAAAACACTTGACAGGTTTGAGACACTCTTTGATGTTTGCAGTGATTTTAAGCTATGAAGCATTCTTATTTACCAGAGGTAATTTAAAAAAAGACTGAAACCCTTGCCACAATATCCCACTGCCCTCTTCAGTAGACATCACTGTTCAGAGCGGGGTTAAGCATGAGTGCAACCCAGTGTCTCACCATGATTGATTTGATCCCGGGAAAACACTATGGTCCACTTCACTTCTTTCTCCAAGATTGAGTCCAGACCTCTGGGATTATGATGGATAATCTAAGGGCTGGTTAAAAATGGGAGTTCCAAACACCTTTTTTCCTCTCAGATGGACTGAGGGCAGGAGGCTCCAAGTAGATGCCATTGTAAACTGGGGCCTTTTAAAAATATACCAAAAATGCAGCAAAGAATGGTAGTGGGTAATCATCTTAGACTTGACCTTCCCTATTTGAGCATGATGAATATAGTACTCTAGAAAAAGCATAGAAGCATTCTTTAACCACGTCTCTCTTCAACCTGTGTTAAACAGTAATCATCATCATCATCATCATCATCATCATCATCATCATCATGTAGAACCTCACAGAGCTGTAAAACCAAGAAGTAGAAATGTAATTATTGAATAGCAATGTAATAACATAAACAAAGATTTTTAACAAAAATACATAATTTATTAAAATATACATTTATTCAACTGCCCTTATACTTTACTTTAGGATTTTAAATGATCACCTATGGTAATCACACACTACATACCGTATGCAGTGAATAGGAATTAAACATTGGAATAGAAACATTTGAACATGACGAATATACACTGATCAGCCACAACACTAACACCAAGGTCTTGTGTAGTCATGCCCAGAGCCGCCCCGTAGCACAAGAGGAATCTACACTTTACTGGCCTTAACGTTTATTGTTTTTATGTTATAGCTGATCAGAGTGTAATGCACAGACTACAGCACTAAGAGTATTGTGCACAGAGGCTAGTGTGTACCTGACAAGGCATCTATTTGAAGCTGATTTGATTTGAAGCTTCCTGGCTTAATATAATCAACCAACCAACTTAATGATGGGGGATGGGGACTAAACCACTGGTTTCCTCTCTCAAGGACCAGCTTGGGTATAGTTACGTCAGTCCTGGCAAGCCACATTATGTTAAAAAACAAACCCTGCAATAACTCAGCCGATGAGAATCCCAGACGGCTTAGACGGGAGAAAATGCTGGGCACTAGGGCGGATGGATCACAGAAGGGATTTGACAACAATAACAGGATTTCGCTACAGGTCAACAACCAAGAAGATAAAGATACCCCTGACTTCATCCCATACGAAGTCTGTGACAATTTGAAAGTCTCAAAAGCCTCAGGACTAGATGGTATTACTAATGAAGTGCTGAAGGCAGGCAGGAACACCCTCTGGAAAGCCCTTGCCTCGCTCTTCAATGACTGTGTCCAGTATGCGCCAGACCAGTGGAGGAAGTTGACCACCGTTATCATACCAAAAAAGAGACCATAAAGATTTGAAGAATAGCACAGTAACCCTACTACCAACCATCTACAAGGCCTTCACTAAAGCCTAATTTCCACTCTGCATGATCTTCATCGACTCTATCAAAATGAATGTCGTTACCAGGACACTCATCTGACCTAATGTCCAAAGGATGTCCAGGCGTGAAGATTGCTCCAACAAATTACCCACGACAACAAAATTGACAATAATATCCACAGATGACACAGTGCAAACATAAAAGATGTAAAAGCCCACCCCAAGTCTTCAACTCCACCATTCGACCAGTGCTTAACTGTGGCTGTGAAAAATGGATGATGGGAGGAACAGAAGAGAAAAAGCTACAGGCAATGCAGGGAGCTATGGAACATACAAGAAGTATTGCATGAAAAGAATATCATACTTAGAGTCAAACATAGTGGTGGTGGTGTGAAGGTCTGGGACTGTTTTGCAGCTTCAAGACCTGGATGACTTTCCGTAATTGATAGAACCATGAGCGTACATGGGTTATGCAGCAGAACTCATCAGAAAGTCCACCTCTGAATGGCTAACAAAAAAAAAAAAAAAAAATTAAGGTTTTGGAATCAAAAGACCAGACTTAAATACCATCCCCTTCAACAGGCCCGTTTATGCTTGAAAACCCTCCAGTGTGGCTGAAATTAAGCAATTCTTAAAAGAAAAGTGGAGCAAAATTCATGTAAAACTGAAAAAAAAAATGTAAAACTCATTGCAAAAGTTATTGCAAAAGCTTGATTGCAGTTATTGCCACCAACGGTTGCTCAACCAATTATAAGCTTTAAATCGGGGAATCATTTTTTCTTATGAAATCGCATTGGCTCAGGTTATCTTTGGGTAATATTTAAATTTGTTCTTGCTCTCAACCATTTAAGTGTGACAAATGTGCAAAAATCAATCAAAAAATAAATAAGAAAGGTATAAATACTTTTCCAAGTACATATTTTCCATATACAGTAGCATTTTAACAGTGGTCATTGTCACGAAGCAGCTTTACAGAATATATACAGGGGTTCGACAATGAATTTAATTCCAATTTAGTGTTGGAGGTTTCATGGCTAAATTTGACCAGCCAGGTGACCAATCTTCATTGATTGCACATTCCACCAGTAAGAGCCGAGTGTGAAGGTTTAATCTGCAGAGTAATAGCACAGTTTTGCTTCAAATATTGCAATGCACACAACATTATGGGTGACATAACAGAGTGCAAAAGAGGACAAATTGTTGGTGCGCGTCTCTCTGGCGTATCTGTGACCAAGACACCAAGTCTTTGTGATGTATCAAGATCCACGGTATCCAGGGTAATGTCAGCACACCACCAAGAAGGACGAACCACATCCAATAGGAGTAACTGTGGACGCAAGAGGAAGCTGTCTGAAAGGAATGTCCGGGTGCTAACCTGGATTGTATCCTTAAAATATAAAAACACAACTGCCCAACTCTCCTGTTTCCACCAAAACACATGGTGTATGTACACATGTACATAGCCGGGCTGCTATGGGCAAAACTTTGGTCACTCGTGCCAATGCCAACTGTTAGTTTCAATGATTCCAGCAGCGAAAATCTTTGGCTGTGGACAATGTGAAACATGTATTGTTCTCTGATGAGTCCACCTTCACTGTCTTTCCCACATACAATTACGGTGTGGAGAAGCCCCAAAGAAGTGTACCAACCAGACTGTTGCATGCCCAGAGTGAAGCATGGAAGTGGCTCAGTGATGGTTTATCCTGCAACATCATGGCATTCCCTAGGCCCAATAAGTGTGCAAGATGGGCGCATCACTGCCAAAGATTACCGAACCCTTCTGGAGGACCATGTGCACCCAGTGTATTAGGTTTGCAATGCACCAATACATCCAGCAAGACTGGTGACAGAGTGGTTTGATGAACATGAGAGTGAAGTTGAACATCTTCCCATCTTCCATGGCCTGCACAGTCACCAGATCTAAATATAATTGAGACACATTGGAGTGTTTTGGAGTCAAGAAACCTTTTCCTCCACCAGCATCACATAGTGACCTGGCCACTATTCTAAAAGAAGAATGGTTCAAAATCCCTTGTATCTGTCATTCCCAAGACGAGTTGATGCCGTATTGGCAGCAAAAGAAGGCCCTACACCATACTAATGAATTATTGTGGTCTAAAACCAGACGTTTCAGTTTTATTGTCCAACCCCTGTAAATGGAAATTAGTATAAAAAGTGTGAGGAAATATATATAAATTATAATGATCAGATGAGCAAGCTGACGTCGACTGTAGCAAGAAAAAGCTCCCTAAGATGCCAATAGGAAGAAGCCTTGAAAGGAACCAGACTCAACAGGGAATTAATCTTCATTTGTGTGATATCGGATGGCAGGCATTGATCTGGAGATATAGTATGTGTGAGGCTGGAAGTTCAGTATAATAGGAATGGTGTTTCAGTTAATATGGAGACCACTTTTGCTATTGAAGATTCAGGTACAAACCTTTTTGTAGGAATTTCAGCCCACTAAGCTATAAAGCCATAAGCACAGTAGTACTGTATGTTATTATTTCTGTAGTAACAGCAACAAACAAATTGTTTATTTTACAGGGCCGTGTATATTAAATGTGCCACATTTACCAATGTAAAAATGTAAAAACTTATATAAAGATTTATTTATTTATTTATTTATTGTATTTTCGGAACAAAGGGGTTTAGGATTGACAATTTCTCTGTAAAATTACTAGCTTTTTGTCATATTAATTTGTAGAGAAATAAAGAAAAGAGGGGAATAAGAGAACAACAATTTATAGCCACATATTTTTGCCAGCAAGGCTAATTCTTTTGCATTTTTTTTATATTTACATGTTACACAACCTAGTACGTGACACTAATGAGGTCTTAATGCAAATTAAATTAAACAACACTCAATATTTAGTTGCACATCCCTTGATTACAATAACTGCAGCAAACTCTCCCACTGACATCACCACACTGTGGTATTCTCCCGTTACGATGGCATTCCAGCAATTTATCACATCTGTGGTACTCTGATCGTCTGTTTGTCCTCGACATGTTAATTTAGTAAAAATCTGCACCCCTATCTGTCTTCACATCTTTAACCGATTAGAACACTAGACATCGGATGTGAATGTAGCAGCCAATAGAGCATCGTCAAAAACAACCTCCAGTCCAGGGGAATATACTGTAGGCAAATGCCTTGCATTCTACTGGCAAGACCCCACTACACTGCAGAGGATCCCGCTTCTGCTCACACCATTGCTCTGGGTGGCACTCCATTTTTCAGCTCTTCCTCAGTATTGCTGCTTTGGATGTTACTCTGCCTTCCTGCTAAGCAAAGGACATCAGTTCATCTCCTTGCTCTACCACGAACAGGCTCAGTGGAAGACACCTCTCTATCTCCTTAAAGTACAGCTTCAGATTCTCCACTTAAGTTTAAAACATGAAAGTGAATGCACAAGAACAAGCATGTGAGCTGTAGCAGTCATTGATTTGTACTTGGAATTTCTGCCATCACGATCCCTATTTCCAATTCAGCCTCTCTCTCTCTCTCTCTCTCTCTCTCTCTCTCATCATCCAGGACTTGTTCTTTGGGCTGAAAATAGGCCACACGTACAGACACACTCCCTTGCTCTTTCTCCCTCTCTTTGTCTTCACTCCTCTCTGCTTCTCTTAATCTATTCCTGTCTCTCTGCCTCTCACTGTCTCACAGACAGAGTAACTCATCAGTGTGGCTGAAAAAAAAGTACTCTATAGCAGAAAGTGTGCATGTACAGACTGCAAAGTGAACACACATGCAAGAGTTTCTGTGCTGGTGCTTAGATGTAAACATTCAGATGATGTTATAATTATAAGCTCTTTACCTCCAATCTGTTGCTGAGAAATAGAATATAAGTCTTTTTCCTCTACTGAAGTTTAGAATCAGAATTCTAAACCATGTTGGTCAATTTGGCTTTATAACCAAGACAGAACCAGAATATTCAAAAATCGGATGCAATTTCTTTTATGGGGTATGTGTGATTACTGTAGTTGAACATAAATTTGCTTGTACAGGAAGTTGGAATGTAAAGTCGCAGCTTAAGATTAGTTCAAAACTAGCACAGTGTAGATTTTGGGTAACACAAACTAACTTTAACAATTATGTAGTAACTAGTAGTAGGTAAAGTGATTACTGATCACAACTTCTAATTTCAACAACAGAAGCTTCTAACAAAAAACATATGACATCTACGTATATCCATGTATGTTAAAATACAGGGACGTAGAAGTCATAATGTCCATCTTTTTCAGTGCAATTTATTTATTTATTGCAAGATAGGTTTTATTTACCCATAGACTAATCAGCAATGAGTTAGCACTGTCACCTTGCACTTCCAGGGACCTGGTTCGATTCTTCTGTGTGCATGGAGTTTGCATGTTCTTCCCGTCCTTGGTGGGTTTCCTCCGAGTACTCCGGTTTCCTCCCACAGTCCAAAGACATGTAGGTTAGGTTAATTGGCGTCCACAAATTGTCAGTAGTGTGGTCCCCGCGACCTTGAATACAGGATAAAGCGGTATAGACGATGATGTAATCAACAATGAAAAGGAAAAATTTAAGAATTGTTTTGCTTTACAATACAGTGGTGGCAGTTCATTAATCCCTTATGCTTGTACTATATTATATCCACATGTCCTGGTTCTGTTCAGTGCTTAGGGGATATAGTACTGTACATCAAATTTCATGTTTTTTCTTTCTTTTCTTTTTTTGTAATAACCCATTGCAGTTACTCTGCAAGATACAACTGAATATGTTAAAAGAAGTATTGTGCAATATAATTTTTTTGGTAAATGAAAAAATATATTTTGTAGTAAAAAACATTTTGCTAGCATCTCAAACATGAACTATGAGCACTGAGCTTGATATTGTTTATTATCTTGTCATTGGAAATCCACTTGATAATGAGGCTATTCGGGGGTTATTTACTTTTCAGTTTGCGATGGAAGAGCAATGTACTGTACAGTATATGTAATATCGGCTGATTGGTTTAGAATGAACTTTCTCCAGAGTGATGGACACATCATGCATAGTGCTCACTATACAAGCCTCTGGAGGCAGTACAGTATTACTGTATGATCTGGGGATTCTTCAGTTGGTCAGGTCTAGGCTCAGCAGTGATATGAAGTCAGCTTACTACTTGAATGTACTGAATGACCAGATTATTGCATCAGTGGGGGTTGCCCTGCTGGCATGGCCATATTCCAGGATTCAAATTGTGCAAGAGGTTCTGGGAGCATGAGCAATCTTTTTCACCCATGAATTGGCACCACGTTGCAGGCTGATCTCTATCGACTTATAATTAAGCAGTACAATTAGATTATTTGTGATAAGAAACTCCCTCAGTTGTTCTGCTCCTTTCAACACAACAGTTTACAAAAGAAAAAAGAGAAGGCACACAATAAAATGACAAACCTCTTTTAAAATATTGACTATTTCGTAACATTTTAGCAACAACTGCATTTCTAGACCTCTGATCTTTTCCCCTCTGGTTTAGCCTAAATTTACAGCCCAGATGAAGAGCTGGTATTCTGAATACAGAACATGAATGGACTACCTATTAAGATACAGTATGTAAAACCTTTCAAAGAAAAAACATTGTTCTGTTGCATATTACCAAACCAATGCTGCATTATATAGCATTATAAAATAAAATTGCAAGATTCTGCACCATTCCGAAAAACCTGCAGTAGTTACAGAAAGTACTTTAAAATCTTTGCTGCAGCCTATCTTTCAGGAAAGTATGGCCTATGATCACTGATTCCTTTTGAATCGAAACCATCTCTCCTGTCATCCTCACTTTCAGAGTAAGATGGTTCGTACTGTATCATACCATTCTATAAACCTTTTGTATCTCGGAATAATCATTAGACAGACATATAAAATAATTGCCAAAGTATGTTCTTAGTACATACTGAGTCATGAGAACATGGGAGAACATGCACAACACTAAGGTACCCATTACTGTTGGTTTAGAATACTGAACTCATTTATTTGCATCGAGCTGCTGTGTTCATTTCATGATGCTGTTTGGTAATGCGAGTGTGGTAACAAAGTGTGGCAGAGGTATGACAAAAACAGAGATGTTTGTTTTAGGAGAAAAAAACCTTTCTCATTTTAAAAAGGGTAAAAAGGGAAGGTGTGGTGGCATGAAGGGTGGCGGCATAAGAAGGAGTGCTCTTCTGGTGCAGATGAGTCTTTGGACTATGCAACAGGGGCCAACAGATGTGTGCAACAGCAGCACTGGGATGCTTCCAGGGTGGAGTCGCTTGCGCAACCTGCAGATGGAGGAGAGTATCATCAGCTTATCATCATGTTCATGATATTTTGAACTGAGTTAAAAACTTTTTGCAATAATTTGTTTTACATTTTTCTGCAAAAAAAAAAATCCCTACAGCATTTACAATGCTTGAATTTTCTCCACTTCAATTTATTTTGTTTGTACAGTTTCATTAAAAAATGTTGCAAAAATATTTGGGGAACCACTCTTTGTGATAGCAGAGTAGGCTGGCCTTTGCTGGGTAGTAGGCAGGCAGCATTGTGTCCTTAACTTGGGCTCTTTTTCTTCTGGGGAACCTGCCTCTAAACATGCTATAGAATGTAGTCCTATTACGTCTCCAAGCTGAAACTTCCTTCACTGATATCATAGCAGAACAAAGAGGAGAGAAGGTTAGTACAAATATCAAACTCACATTTTGATCCATCATTGTCCTCCCTGGCCAGCACACATGGGCTTTAGCCAGCCCTCAGTGGAGTATTTGCTATGTTACAGTGGCTGCATAAAGATCTCAAAATTGCAGGTGGCACTTTGGGGAAGCCTAACCAGGCCAGTACCAAGCCAATCAGCTTTCCAGTTCCCAACCCAGAGCTAGACACCGGGGACTTCCTGGACATCCCTCTAACCACAGGAGGCTGAGAGTTTCCTGCACACATTTGACAGAATATGGCAATGCTGAAACCAGGCACCAGAGTGGCCGTAATCCACAAGTCCATTTTATCTGGCACTGAGGCTCCCTCCACTGTCACAGTTGTTGGGACTGAGAATGGAGGGTGCATCCAGCAAGCCAGGACTTTAAAGCTTAGGCAGGGGGGTCAATGTTTTTGTTTGGTGGGCATGAATTGTGTGGGCAGCCACTTTGTGAGCTGTCACCTGGTATGGCAGTAACCAACACCAGGTGGTATGAACCTGTTCTTCTATGGAATTTTACTGCAAAGGTGTTGAGAAATAAGCTGCAATGGGTGATTATATCATTTTTGACACTGTTGTTTTTAGCAGCATCCTCCATGAAGAGTGTAGCCCATTTAGGGTTTTTTCAGCTGGTGGTGGGCCAAAAGCTCTTGTGTGGCTGCTTCGGTTCCCAACATTTGGGTGACAGCCTGCCACTGCAGCAGGACATATGTTCAAGCCCAAATTCTCTCCATTTTAGCACCCCAGCAGAGTACAGGGCACAAACGGACATGCTTGTTTCAGGAATAAATAAAGCTCTTTTTATTCAGGTCTCTTTCTTAAAAAGGGAAAGGCATGGTGAAGAGAAGGGTGGAGTAGACTAGGAGTATATATATACTGCAATAGAAGAATGGTAGAGCTAGATTGGCCCTCGGTGGTGGTTGCTGGAGACAAGTCAATGCAGTGGGGGATGGTAAGCTGTGTGTAAGAGTACCTTTTGATTCTCTTTCATATTTTCTTTGCAAAGTCTTTACTTTTTGTTCTTTGCAAATCTGACTCATGCAGCATAATTGGTGGTCTCATTCCATTAATCATATAGTGTTTTTCCTATAGTGGACACCAAACCAGAAAATTTTGAAACATGTAGAGGTTTCTCTATGTCTTATAAAGTTTCACTAGGTTCCTCCAAAAACTTGTGACAAAGACTTTGTGTTTAGAGTGACATCTCATTAACTCTAACACTTATTAGCCAATTAGGTTGCCATTTTGCTGTTAATTACTGTCATGTTTATCAACCCTCATTTAATACTTTGCATATTGTTTTCCGTGGCTTAACATAGTCTATGTCAGTCATTGTTGCTTAAGAACTAGCAGAGGTCTTAGATGAATGGAGATGCATGCCTATTTTTATTGCTGAACTCCTACTTCAGTGCTTTATATCAAGGTAGCAAAATTACATTTTAAAATATCTATATAAATAAAATAAAGGTTTTGTCTGTATATGGGTCAGAACCCGCTCTTTCTTTGCTATCTTTACGTTTCATACATTGGACAACCCAAAACCATTCTCAGTCTCTTCTGATTATATGTCTGTCTGTCCGTCTGTCTGTATGTTCGTCCAGACGAATTTGTCACAGCATCACTCAAAATTGGCTAAACAGAATTTAATGAAACTTTACCACTCCTACAGTATTTGCCTGAAGTTAAAGTGACACCAGAAATGAAATCAAAATGTTGAGGAGAAGGGACGTTATGAGCAGCGATGTGCCGGATTATGTCACAGCAGCCAATGCTTTTGTTTGACGAATACAGCGCTTTTTGCCTCAAAGTGGGCGTGGCTATACACTTCACTCAGCAGAGCTAATAAATATGATAGTTTACCGTAAATGCACAGAGCATGCGCAAGACAAAGCTACGACTGTAATGCATTTAAAAAGGGATGCTTCAACTAATGCTAGTACACTCTATATTTAACTATTATATTTTTCATTTAGAAGACATGTCCAAAAGTGACACATGAAAAAACATTTCCTCATGCTAGTTTACTAGATCAGGGGCTAAGATGTTACAATTTTTAAGATGTGACTTGTTCACCATAACATTTCAAAATAGTAGTACACAAATTCCTTCTTTATAGAATATTCAATCAGTGCTCCACTATTTTATATCATAAATATTGTTATGGCATACTATTTTGAACTCAATATGAATTGTTCAATCACAGGAAAATTAAACTTTACTCCTCTACAATTCACAGATTTCATTTATTAGGGCTTAAATAACAATGCTCACAAGCAGTCCTCACAAACCTGTCACGTCCGGTGATGATGAAAATCACAAAATATTTCACAATAATTTTTTCCCGCCTCAAAACACAAGCCAGCATTCAGAAACCAGGTGGGTAAAAATAAGCACAACCTGCCAACTTCCGCAGGCAACAGGAGAGCAATTAGCAGCCAGATGGTACTAATGAAATGCACAAGATTAGTTTATCATCAAAAAGTCTGACTACCTCTATAAGACCAGAGCTGTTGGGATTTGTTGTGCTGGAGAATTCAGGTGTGTGTCCACATCATGCCAAAAAAAAAAAAAAAAAAGATAAGAAAAATTAGTCTTGACCTTACTGAAGCAATTGTTACTGCTCCTCATTCTGGGAAGGGTTATAAGGCCATCAGCAAATAATATAAAATTAATTATTCTATGGTTTGAAGGATTGTTTACAATTGTCTCAGGAGTGGGAGTCCCAGCTATTTCCGTCCAAGGTCAGACCAATTAATGTTCAAAGACGTAAAGAAAAGCCAAAGAGCTAATACACAACAAGTGAAATACAGGCTGCTGTAATCACATGAAATGTTAATGGTTATGACAGCACAGTCAGACGAAGACTAAACATGTATGGCTTTTATGGAAGAGTGGCTAGGAAAGCCGTGTGAGAGACTGATAAAGAAAAAACAAAAACAAAATGAGTCTGGGTAAAGAATAGTTTTTAGCACATCCACAAATACAATGTATTTGTTTCTCATCAATGAGTGTGTAGATCCACACTGTGAAAAAAAAAGAAAACCGCATGATTTTGTCCATGTTTTAATGAAGTGGTGTTGATTGAGAGAAACAGAGCAGAAGAGAGATGTACTGGGGATGGACAACAACAGCAGAGCTTGTCAGAGCGCTGACGGCCACACTTGTTTCTCCTTCCCACTTTAGCCATTTCGCTGTCTGCCCTCCTGCTGCACTTCATAAGTTGTAGAGGAGTTCTCAGGCTGGCACACGTCTCACTTTCCATTTCTGTGCACTGGACAACAGACAGGCGATGTGTCTGCTTGGCTGGTGGATAAAGCTAAAAAAAAAAAAAAAAAGTGCATGTTGAGACTGCAGAGGAGGCTGAGACTGGGAGGCACAGGCGGATTAATGTTCCTCTGAGCTGCACAGGCCACAAACGATTACGCTTTGAGTGAAATGATGCATGAACTCAATCTCAATCTCTCACTACCATACACTGAGAGAAGAAACTCCAAGTGCTTAAAACGCTGGGAAAATGAGCAAGCCTTTGACGGAAAACTTTGGATTCTTGTGTGTTTGTGTGTATTAATATGAATGTGTGTAAAGCACTCAACCAAATGGTAATGCTGATCAAAGCAGAGAGACACAGCTTAAAATAAGTAATCATAGTCAACAGCCCTATACACTAACTACACTACAAGTTGCATAAGGCAAGAGGTGGAATTACATTTACTCGCGTTACTGTAATTGAGTAGTTTTTTTGTGTGTGTACTTCTGTACACCTAAACACACCCACTGAACCTAGTAATTAACAGATTAGTTAAATCAGCTGTGTTTGAGAAGAAGAATCACCAAACTGTGTTGGACACTGGCCCTCCAGGACTGGATTTGGACACCCCTGGTATAAATGCTTCGTTGCGCTCGCGTGTGTGTATCGTGTCCTGGTCGCGCGCCGCTCCAGATTCCACTCCAGGTTTTCTGACTGTCCTCACATCAGCGTCTACCTGACCTTCCACACGGTCGCTTCCGCCCTGAGAGTGACGTCATCAACCAGCGCGACCATATATAAACCGGAGAGAGACGCAGGAAAGAGGGAAGAGATTGTGATTTTGGCGGTTTGAGAATTTGCTTGTGTATTCTGGTTTTAACATTTTGCCTCCCATTGGTTTGGTTGGTCTTTGTATATATTTGTAGATAATTTCACTGTATGTTTGTGCACTCACCAGTAGTAGGGGCGTGGCTGCGATTTATTTTGAGAAGAGGGAATTTATTCACTGTTTTTGGTTTAGGGAGTCAGGGAAGGTACCTGTATTTTTGTTTGTGTTGTTTTTGCAGGAAATCTAGCTACTAAATACAAATACCATTTTGTTTATTATTTTGGCCTGGGTCCACCTTGTATCTGATCCTCCTCCTCCTCTTGTGTGTGTGTGTGTGTGTGTGTGTGTGTGTGTGTGTTTGCAAAGCAATACAAACCTCATTATTTCATCAGTTAATGACTGGATCTAGTTCTTTCTGCCATATAGCACCATTTCCATACACTTTAAAATAGAACCCTGAACCATTCTTTAGCTGTACGGCCCGACCCTAGACTGGGATGTAACGCCATATTTAAGTGACCACTTTGATTTTCAAACACAAGAAAGACAACAGCTTTATTATGCAAATGTATTCCTTCAGTTAAAAAACAACTAGTTTGAGATTTATATCTGCTCATCTTTTTTGAACTACGCTAGAATGCCTCATCCCACCCCCGCTGTTACAAAAAAAAAAAATCGGTAACTTTTACTCTGAGTAAATTTTTTATGAGCTACTTTTTACTTTTACTTGAGTAGATTTTTATAATGGTAACTACTTGTACTTCAGTAAAATTTCACTGAAGGAACAGTACTTTTATTTGAGTACAAAAGTTTAGTACTCTTTCCACCTCTGCATAAGGCCCAGGAAATTACGCAAGGACCCACCTCGTTCATGTGTCAAACTGCATTTCAATGTTCACAACTCAAAATAGAGGAACTATCCTTCTAAAATACACTGTGAGAATGTATTCTGGAAACAGCAAACTTGTCTTCTTTCCTCTCCAATTTTGATGTCTGTAAATAAGAGTGCTTGCAGTGCATCTCTCCCTGGTCTGACTGTCTTGCTAACCTACAATAGCTGGGCAGTGCATCAATTAGCCTTGTCTGTGTGGCTTGCCTGTAATTTCCAGAGCTGTGTTCTGTGACTTTATTCCTAACAGCAATGAGAGTGAAGTTCATTCTAGTCAAAAATGGAACTTTTAATTGTGCACGAAGAACAGAACACAGTCATAGAGGCGTTGTAGTGGTTAGCACAGTCGGCTTGCACCTCCATGGTCCGGCTTGTTTTCCATCTCTGTGTGCATGGAGTTTGCATGTTCTCCCCATGCTGGGTGGGTTTCCTCCGCATATTCCGGTTTCCTCCCACAGTCCAACGACCTGCAGATTAGACTAATTGGCATTCCAAAATTGCCTGTAGTGTGTGAGTGAGTGTATGTGTGTGTGTGTCCTGAGATGGATTAGCAATCTGTTCAGGGTGTACCCCGCCTCGTGCCGTAAGCCTCCTGGAATAGGCTCCAGGCCCTCTGCGACCCTGAATACAGGATAAAGAGGTATAGATGATGAGTGAGAGTGAGTGAGTGAGAACACACTTATGAGAGTAAAAACTGTAATAATCAGCTGCTACACTAATGCACGTATCCCAGCATGTCACTAGTCTTTCAAAAAAAATTTACTACAAAAATTGTATTAGTAAGCCAGAGCCATAAACGAACTGGCTGCTCCATGTCTGAAGTGCTGCCCTCACAAAAAATACTTTAATGGCCCAAACATGTGGAAATTGCTTGGAGCGAGGTCAGGACTGTACGGGGGATATGGCAATAGCTCCCAGCCGAGTTCCCATATTGTGCAAGTGATGTTTGTAAATGTTGTGCGTACAGTTCACACAGACTGATTTAGCTCTCTCCGGAATATTTTCAAGGATGTTCAGTGGCTCCTAGCCACCTCAGCCAGAATTGTCATCCATGGACATATGGGATGTCGGTACGCCTACGTAATTACATTTGTGCATGGCTTTGTTTTACCTAACCACATTGGTGAGTATCATTATGTGTAATTGCCTTAGTTGTCTTTCCTTTGAGACATTCCTAATAAAATAAAAGGTGTTTGAAATTACTAGCAGAGCTGGTTTATGATGAAAACAGCAGATTCACAAAAGAGAAGGGAAGAGAGAGAGAGAGAGAGAGATTTTGCTATGTAAAAAGCTACTCTGAGGTAATACAGCCCTCGTACTTTTGATACTTGAATGTAAGTACTTGTGTCCTTTCCCCAACTACAGAAGCAAATGGAGGACTTTTACACATACTTGAGTAATATTTGCCATAGGCAAACTCCACTTTTACTCAAGTACAGGATTTGTGTGCCCTGTGATGGTCATTGTACTGCAGCTAAGAAATTGCTTAAAGTATCCTGTAAATTTCAATTAAAAAAAATAAATAAAAAAAGGTCTTTAAAAATTTGAAAGAAGGTAATGATTATCCAGTCCCTCAGTCAGGGTTAGTATACATGTAAACTCTAGACAAATGCAAAGCAATGAATTGACTTTTCATTCATTTGACGTAAATAATTAAGCAATATCAAACAAGAGGAGGTGTTGTTGTGCTGATTATCAGCCCTGCTTTGCTGCAAAAGTAGAGATCACAGCCCTGCTGATATTGAGCACAACCGCATGACTGCAATATGAGTGTGACATTACAGCAGTTCTACAAACACACCATCAATAGATGGTTTGATGCTATGATTTGTTCATTTACTTAAACCAGTTATTTTGCTCCAACATGTATCCATCCACACCTGACAGAACTAACTAACAACAAACTGGTGGTGCTGGC
This sequence comes from Clarias batrachus, assembly GCA_003987875.1. Lineage (NCBI taxonomy): Eukaryota > Metazoa > Chordata > Actinopteri > Siluriformes > Clariidae > Clarias > Clarias batrachus. Next base: position 248,772 of record QMIH01000111.1, read on the forward strand.
AACCAGTTGTTAACAACTGACCATATTCTATAGCTAAAATATGAGGAGTGTAAACCATGGAGGTGATGGACAGTCCAGTAAATCTCTTCCTCCCACGAGGTCTGCAGTTCCAGGGCTGAATCTGTAAAATGGCAAAAAATAGCAAGCTCGTGTACTATGTACTGTAGGGTGAACATTCCCTTGTCCCACTCACTCAGTGGTGCCATTCATCAGGGATTAGAGAGGAATTTGGGATTCACCTTTTCTGTTAGAAGCTAATTAGATTTATAGATCTAATAGAACAAGGACAGTTCAGATGTGATTTTGGAATGAGTTGGATTTGGAAATAAATTATTATAAATTGTCTAATCTTTTTAAGATGGCATAACATTATCAGACGTGTTTTTTTTTTTTGCTGAGGGTTGTTCCATGGCTTGTTGTAAATGTGGGTTTTGGCAGGCAGCTGCTCTGCCTTCAATACTGCAGACCATATCAACCTACTCTTACACATGCTGTGACTGACTGTGTAATTAACAGTTATTAGAACACCTGACTAAGTGTTATATAATAACCATTGAATATTATATTTTGATATTTGTACTATATAGTGTTGTACGTTTAAAAATGTTGAAAGGAAATAAAAATGGGGGAGTTTAAATGAGCCTGAAGGGACTGCCAAAATGAATAATAATACTGTTAACTATAATTTACAGGTAGACAGATAAATGTAATAAACAGGCAACAGCATTTGCAAACTGCAGCTTAGAAAAAATAACTGCCTTGTGCTTGAACGTGTTCATACATGTGTTCACAAAATGAAACTTGAACTATCCAGCAGCAACCTCTGTGGGAAGAATCCCGGAATGAAAGCATGAAACCTTTTTTAATATGATAAATTTACATTGTATTGAGAGTACTGTGGTGTCAGATGTGACTGCGTGGCAATGGGAAATGGTTTACATGGCTTAAAGATCAGGTAGGAGGGCTCTTTTATTAGATTTTGAAGAGGGCCCAGCTCTGAAAAAAAGACATGTCAACTTTCAATTGTAACATCTTTTAAGACATCTTTATTACCTTACACAAACTCACTATGAAAGCCACATATAATTTTCTCTTGCTGTCAATACTCACTCTCAGAAGAAGAAAAAAATCACTAATCCCATAACAATTTCTCACAAGATTATTGCAATTAAAAAAGACCTGTTACCATTAAATGCATCTATAAACAGTTATTCTCTAACCAGCCTATATACTAAAAATAACTGTGGTTTCACATCACCATTAAACCGGACTGATTCCTGTCCAAAAGTATGCACACACACATCCAATCAGAAGGTGATTGGTCAGAAGGTGTTGGTTAATTGAGTTACAGCTTTACGTCTGACTGTTTAAATTGTGCATACACCTCCAGAGCCTCCTTCCAGCAATGATACATATATGGCCAAATAGACAGTTTTTATCTCTTTTTGTGGGGCAACCTTTGCACTTTGCACTAACATTAGAATGAGTGCATTAACAGGAACCTGTAATATATGCAGTTACATTACTATCAGAGCAGCTTTTATAGAAAATCAATCAACAACTTTGGACCAAAATTTAACATGCATAATGCAGGTATAAGGCATAATATATATACTCACCTAAAGGATTATTAGGAACACCATACTAATAAGGTGTTTGACCCCCTTTCGCCTTCAGAACTGCCTTAATTCTACGTGGCATTGATTCAACAAGGTGCTGAAAGCATTCTTTAGAAATGTTGGCCCATATTGATAGGATAGCATCTTACAGTTGATGGAGATTTGTGAGATGCACATCCAGGGCACGAAGCTCCCGTTCCACCACATCCCAAAGATGCTCTATTGGGTTCAGATCTGGTGACTGTGGGGGCCATTTTATTACATTGAACTCATTGTCATGTTCAAGAAACCAATTTGAAATGATTTGAGCTTTGTGACATGGTGCATTATCCTGCTGGAAGTAGACATCAGAGGACGTGTACATGGTGGTCATAAAGGGATGGACATGGTCAGAAACAATGCTCAGGTAGGCCGTGGCATTTAAACGATGCCCAATTGGCACTAAGGGGCCTAAAGTGTGCCACGAAAAGATCCCCCACACCATTACACCACCACCAGCAGCCTGCACAGTGGTCACAAGGCATGATGGATCCATGTTCTCATTCTGTTTACGCCAAATTCTGACTCTACCATTTGAATGTTTCAACAGAAATCGAGACTCATCAGACCAGGCAACATTTTTCCAGTCTTCAACTGTCCAATTTTGGTGAGCTCGTGCAAATTGTAGCCTCTTCTTCCTATTTGTAGTGGAGATGAGTGGTACCCGGTGGGGTCTTCTGCTGTTGTAGCCCATCNCGCCTCAAGGTTGTGCATGTTGTGGCTTCACACATGCTTTGCTGCAGACCTCGGTTGTAACGAGTGGTTATTTCAGTCAAAGTTGCTCTTCTATCAGCCTGAATCAGTCGGCCCATTCTCCTCTGTCCTCTAGCGTCAACAAAGCATTTTCGCCAACAGGACTGCCGCATACTGGATGTTTTTCCCTTTTCACACCATTCTTTGTCAACCCTAGAAATGGTTGTGCATGAAAATCCCAGTAACTGAGCAGATTGTGAAACACTCAGACCGGCCCGTCTGGCACCAACAACCATGCCACGCTCAAAATTGCTTAAATCACCTTTCTTTTCTATTCTGACATTCAGTTTGGAGTTCAGGAGACCTCACCCCTAAATGCATTGAAGCAACTGCAATGTGTTTGGTTGATTAAATAATTGCATTAATGAGAAATTGAACAGGTGTTCCTAATAATTGTGTTGCATAAAAATGGCTTCACAGGCAAGGATATTGTGGCTACTAAGATTGCACCTAAATCAACAATTTATAGGATCATCAAGAACTTCAAGGAAGGAGGTTCAATTCTTGTTAAGAAGGCTTCAGGGTGTCCAAGAAAGTCCAGCAAGCGCCAGAATTGTCTCATAAAGAGGATTCAGCTGCGGGATCGGAGTGCAGAGCTTGCTCAGGAATGGCAGCAGGCAGGTGTGAGCGCATCTGCACACACAGTCAGGCGAAGACTTTTGGAAGATAACCTGGTGTCAAAAAGGGCATCAAAGAAGCCACTTCTCTCCAAAAAAAACATCAGGGACAGATTGATCTTCTGCAAAAAGTATGGCGAATGGACTGCCGAGGACTGGGGCAAAGTCATATTCTCGGATGAAGCCTGTTTCCGATTGTTTGGGGCATCTGGAAAAAGGCTTGTCCGGAGAAGAAAAGGTGAGCGCTACCATCAGTCCTGTGTCAGCACTACCATCAGTCCTGTGTCATGCCAACAGTAAAGCATCCTGAGACCATTCATGTGTCTCAGGACTTTTGGCCATGACTGAAGATTAAATCTTAAATCTTATGTAATTGTGACGACGCGGGTCGCGCGAGGGGCAGAACCGCGCATAAACTGTTCAGAACGGGCAGATATGCAGGCTACTACCATGCAGAGTTCTGAACAGGCAAAGGCGCGGCCATTTATACACGTAGTTGCCAGGCAACGCCTCCGTCAGGCAATCAGCCTGAACGAGCCGCACCTACCGACGTGTTTATATAAAGGGTCCTGATACCTCTGCACTTTGCGTGATCATTAGGTAGCACCGGTAAAGTTATCAGGGCCAAAGAAAAGAAAAGAGAATAAAAGATAAGCGCGCAAAAAGTAAAGAGACAAAGGCAAAGACCCAGCCTCTGCCTCCCTAAGACGCTGGCGAAAGAGAGAGAGAGCAAGAGAGAGAGCGGCACACGTCAGTCCAGCATGCACTCTCAGCTTAAGTTAAAAGTGCAAAAGACACAAACGGCTCTCTCCCATAAATCCTCGGTAAGGGCATAAACCACGAGAGGATACAAGTTTTTGTTTTAGTTTCCAGAACCCTGTCCGTTCTTGCGTAGACGGCGGAGCTCTGTTTATTTTGTGTTTTCAGTTTTCTTTTGTTTCCTTTAGTTTCTAATTAATAATCCCATGCCATCTCCAAATGGGAAGGTCTCCCGACTCTCACCAACCAAGCACTCTCACCAACTCTTTTAATGACCCCCCCCCCTAAAGCCCTGCGTAAGCGCTCTTATCATTAAAACTTATCGTGGTGCGCTCTCCATACCGCACCAAACGTAACAGTAATGTTATGTTAGGCTTAGTTTGATGGTGCAAAGTGGTGTTAAATATATATTATATATTTATAGATTAAAAGAATATCAGCAACGTTTAATTATTGCAAATGCATTTATGGATGTTTTCTTGGTAACACAGTAGACCTAAGTCATTTGGACATTGAGTTGAACCGAGCTGTGCCTCTCTAGAGCGCAGAGGAAAGTGCAGGAAGCATGTCTCACTGCTTCAGAACTGAAGTGTTCAATGATCCTATTCTTGATCATTTTGCAGTGCATTGTTTTCGGTCTGCTTTGCTTTCACTCTGTGAAATACGTGCAGATCACTGTCATTTTGTGCCATCTTTTTTGACCATACCGAATTTAGTTTTGGTGGCACGGTGCCTTAGTAGTTAGCACTGTCCCCTTGCACCTGGGGGGTCTGGGTTCGATTACCGCCTCTTTGTGTTTGCATGTTCTACCTGTGCTTAGTGGATTCCTCCAGGTAATGCAATTTCCTCTGACAATCCAAAGACATGCAGGTTAGGTTAATTGGTATTCCCAAATTGCCAGTAGCGTGTGAATGTTGTCCACAGTTGCAAAATGGTTATAAATACAATGGTAATCACCATTCGCCTCCATGGTCTCTAATTGGACTATAGGGATTCCTCCATGGATGGTATATGGTATTGCATGCATCGTAGTATCATAGTATTCATACTCATAACCCCTCTTGCAAAAATTAGCATTTTATTAAAAGTAACATGTTTAGCATAAACCAATATTCTTTCAATGTTTTTCAACTTCAAGTTTTGCACCTCAGCCGTTATGGTTATATGGAAATAAGAGCCCCAAATCCCTACCTAATCAAGCTGTTGTCACACAGCACCAAATAAGATTTTACCGTCACCAGCTTTCTAATTATCCAACACCTGCTTTTTGTGGCTACTGGTTCCTACACCATAGCGTCACTCCCATCTTGCAAAATCATACCATTCCACTTGTGCAGTCACTTTTCTTTTTGCCATTTGTTAGTATTTATTGTGTGATCATCTTGGTGTAAAAAAGTAAAGCCAGCCAGTGAAGTGAGGATTGTGTTTGTGTGATGAATTAGACATACATGACGCTAATCTGGAGGCTCTAAGATTAAATTATTTGGTAGCTACATTTGCCTTGCAGCTCTTGTACAAAGCTAAATTTAAATTATTAAATCTGTTTTAATAAATTAGTTTAATATCAGCTATTTTTAAAGGACAACTGAAAACCTAACCAATGTAAACAAAATATGCTTCAGATTTTAGCTTCTTCATAGCAGCCAACTATTCCCTTCAGGACAGCTTTGTACAATATTGGCAGTCAAGTGTTAAACCCTTATGAGAACTCCTTCAGGACTCTTGGACATTATTCCAGGTAACTACTTCATGAAGCAGGCTGCTAGAATGCCAAGAGTTTGCAAAGCTGTCATCAAAATAAAATGTGGCTACTTTAAAAATCCAAGAATATAAAATATTTTTCTTTGCTTCCAATGTTTTCATTTATTACATAACCGCATGTGCTATTTACAGTAATGGTAATAGTACACCTTCATTGTATTGTTTTACAATACAAAGAATAAATAATATAGAATAAAAAATAAAGGAAAAACCCTGAATGAGCCAGGAAGAAGTACCTAACAAGATGTTGTGCATGGAAAGACAACCAGCAAACCGTTGAGATGAGTGCACTGAGGCGCGTGGGGAAAGAAGTCTAGTCCGTCTGGTCCAATCCCACAGAGGAGCTACTGTAGCACAAATGGCTGAAAAGGCTAATATCGATGCACAGCTTGTTGCACATTGGCCTGCATAACCTCAGACCTACCAGAGTGCTCATGCTAACTCTGGTTACTGCTGAACACACCTATCATGCACCTAGCACCTAGATTTTGAGGTCTAGTCAGTTGTTGTATGTTAAACAGCACAAATCCTGAAATATTGTGTCAAGATTCTTTGCCTTATATAACTGTAAATTCTGGGTAGTTTTGCAAAAAGCACTCCACTTGACACACTGTTATGGCACAATGGATAAATCGGCCTGCAATCGTGTTTGTATACAATTCAGCATTGGTAATACAGTGGTACCTCTGCATACAAACGCCTCACCTTGCAAATTTTCTCAATAAGAACAAAAATTTTGCAAGAAATCTTCCTCAGGGGGGCATGATGAGGAAAAAACTGATATTGTCCCAGTGGTGAGTAATTCAATTTTGATGTATCCTCACAGTCTTGTGCTGTGCTGAGAAAAAAAAATGGAGACTGGTCATATGCATATAAACAACAATGGAGCTTTGGCCTCTCAGCATATTCGTGGACTTCTCTTTAAACATGGTCTGCTGACCTCCTTGCGTCACCTGGGTTCCCCGCGTGATTTGGAGAGAAATTCCTTTGAGAGTAAAAACGTGGAACCAAATCACAACTGATGTGACAGTACATCATTTGGAAACAGACTTTACAGCATGCTATATGTTACCAAGAAGCCTTTTAAAACAGATGGCATCATAAATTAAGGTTATGTCTATTTATTTGATATTTTTCTTAATTTACATGTCTTTTCTAAATGTTTTGCCTAATTTATATTTAAAAATGAATTATAATGTTGGAATATTTTTTGTTGGTTGAGTTCATATGGGAAAATGCATTTCGCAGTATGAAATTATGCCTTAAGAACTCCCGTCCAGAACAGATTCAATTCGTATGCTGAAGGTTCACTTTATGTTGCTTGAATTGTAATAAATAAATAAACAAAAAAAAAAACATGCAAAAAATCATGCAAACATTCTTTAATTTATTTTGCAGGGCATCACCCAGCTAGTAATGGCAGCAAATTATCACAAGGAAAACAGTTTTGAGTTTTGATGCACATAAATTGCTGTTGCGGTTACAAAGATCGTTGAAGATCATGAGAAACATTATGAATAATTCAAAACCCTACGTTTATAGCATCATCAGCCACCTCCGCTAGAGACAGTTTCAGTTTCACCTTGGTACATGGAGATAGCTCTCTATCATAGTACAGGAATGTACAGTACTGTTTAAAATCCGTTCATACATCAACAATATAAGTGGCCCTCTAAGCGTTATGAAATAAGAGGCGTACCAGACAGAATCACAAGGCGAATGCAACAGCTTACAGCATATTTTATATCTCTTGTACACAAATCATTCATTCTAATCACTCAGTTTTTTAACGGTTCAACGGCATTTCTCTGCTTACTTTTTTTGTTGATAATATTGGTGTAAGTGCATCATGGCTACCAAATGCAACAAAACCAGTGCAATTGCCATCAGCAGGAGCAAGGGGGAAAAAGAGACATATTGATTAGGAAGTGAAACAGAAGCTAATCAAGCAACCACAGTGCTTACACTATAGTGTCCTACAGTATATAGCTGTATATAAAAGGGTATTACTCTGGCGGTTCTGGTGGTGGATATTTGTAACAATATAAATAAGGAATCATAATATTTATAACTGTATAAAAAAATATAATTTTATGCAAGATAACAAAATAACAGGTTAACCAACCTAAATTTTCCCAGCCTATTTTATTATGCATAATATTATACTCAGTGATTTTTCTTTTCTCTATTTTTAAAACCTGGGCACCAAACAGCTCTGACCTTTACTTCATATTATTCTATTTTCAATTCAATAAGCATCCGGACTTTACCCACCCCCAATTAAGAGCCAGGACTAAACGATTTGAACTTGGGGTTGAGTAGAGTGGTTATATATCATTCTAACCATTTTAGCCCTTAAAAAGAAGTAGGAAATATACCTGGGAAAGTGTACATTATAGCAGCTATTCAGAGTATACATAATAATATGTGGTTTACTTGGTAGGGGATCCAGTGGGGAGACCAGAGTTGATGTCCACTGAGACAACTCCCCAACTCATACTTCCTAGTCCAGTCCACTCCGTCATTCACAAACTAGAATCAGGGCACCAACGAGGTTAGTTAATCCACTGGGTGACACGAAAGCAAGAGGCTGCCCATGTTGTCCATATCTACATGTCCCTCTGTGGTGTTTGCATCCAAATGACATAATATTCTATTTGGCACACTGTATTGTGAATGTTAAGCGATGCATACCTGTAATTTACTACTGCTGGAGTGACTGTAATGGCAGTAACAGAGTGTAAACATTCTTTTTTCAAATACATTGAATGCGTTTTGTTCACTCAAGGCAACCACAAAGCTAGTAGTTTTGCTTCACTGGTCGCATGACAGAAATAAGTGATTCGACTGGCTATTCATACAGAATAAACAGCATGTATCTTTCAGACTAGTTTAGTACATGCAACCACAATCATGCGGAAGACAGCTGATTTGACAGTTATTGAGAAGATGATAATCGACAACATCCACAAGGTGCCTAAGCCACAGAATGAAAGGGTTGGTTCTTTGCAGAGTGCTGTATCAAAGCATAGTCATGGAATTTTGACTGGAAGGGAAAAGTGTGGTAGGAAAATATGCATTAGCAACAGGGATGACTACAGTATTAAGAAGATTGTAATCAGTGCATCAAGAGCCAACATGCACAGATATTAAGATTTCACCTCTTACACAAAAAAATATACAAACTTCTCATGTGACTAATCACTGCACATGATCACATAATCATGCAAAGTTGTCAGATGCAAGACAAGTGTTACTAATATTTGCAGGTTTGTTTTACACATGTTTTTATATGATTAATTATTTCTCCTATGTAATTCTTCTTTACACATTATAAATGTTTACATGTGATTTTTACAAAAATCATTTATCTTCATATGTAATTATGAAACCTAAAAAGGTATGTTTATATATATGCATTATATTCAGTCACATGTTCAGTGACATCACATTGAGTAGCATCATAGTGTGTTGCTTATTTTCCAGCATCTGTGGACTATTTTAACATTCACACACACACACACACACACACGCACACATATCACACACATACACACTCACATCTCTCTCTCTCTCTCTCTCTCACAGGCACACACATACATAAACTCACTCATACATCACAAATGTTAACACTCACACAGACATCTCTCACTCTCACACATGTACACTCACACAGACATCACAAATGTTAACACTTACACACACACACATCTCTCACTCTCACAGTTGACATGACAAATATTTAGGGCCCAAGCTCACATCAGCCCTATATAGTGTGTGAAGTGTGCAAGTTGTGCACTGCACCCGGGCATAGGTTGGGCAGTCTAGGTCTTAACACAAACAGACACACAGGTTGTGCAGTGCACCTGGGGTGTCGACGGTTAGTGCTTGGGCCCTCCCATCGTTGCTTGCAACTATATTTAGGGCCCAAACTGACATCAGCCATATGTAATGTGTGATGTGTGTACGTTGTGCGGTGCAACCGGGTGGCGATGGCTTTTTCGAGGTCTTATCACACTCAAATAACATAAGGGGTTGAGCGGTGCCCCCGGGGTGGCAATGGCACAGGGTGCTCGTCATCACTGCTTGCAACTATATTTTATACTTGATCTTTTTATATGTGATTTATATATATTTTTTTCATTTATCAAGTAATTTTTATTTATGACATTTTGTGCTAGCTAGCTCAATCATTAGCCTATTAATCATTTTCACCAGATAGGTTGCCTAGCAACAGGGTTCTCAGGACTTTAACCACTTGGCAAGGCAAACAAAAAAAAGTACCAATGACACATTCATATTGCACATGCAGGTCACATTCTGAGACCTGTAGCACTACTTAGAGAAATAATGATTGTGTGTATGTGTTTTACAGAGCCACAGTACACAAAGGTTTGTTGTTCAGCACAGCTAGACCCAGTGATACTCAGCTGTGGGACATTATCTTGGATCCTGGGAAAGCAGGCGAGACCCAAACTGTGCTTGTGACCTGCCAGAGGAAAAGCACCATCACCGCAAAAAGGCAAGAATTCACTCCACTTTAGTTTTTTTTTTTTTTACACTTTTCATTTATTGCTCTTTCTGCCAAAATTAGGTGACTAGTGCTAAACTTCTTAATCAGATTTTTAGACTTAAGAAGATTTTTCAATTAGAAATCACTAGTGATCAAATCTGCTGTTTTTTTTCCACATTATTATCATTAATAATATATTATATCAGGTATTGTTGTAGATTGCATTTTACCAAAAACAATGTTCCACCTTATATGATCTGTTTTAGGACTGCACAAAAATCACATGGTGATCTTGAATTCATATCTCACTGCCTGCTTGGTTTCAGACTCTGTTATCTCAATTCTTCAGAATTCACACTGTGAACAGGTGTGCAGTACACTAAGAACCTGTCATTGGTTGTTGTAGAACATGACCTCAAGCACACACTCAAAGTCTACCGAAGAAAAGTGGCTGCACCAACCACATTGTCTAGTGAGAAAGAGGAAACTTGTCCTAATTGAAGCTTTCATATTACTGCATGTACTGAATGCTAAAATCCAAATCAATAAATCAGCGGTGACTTTCTTATGAGCTCATTATGCTTGTTATGCTCATTGTGCCAATGACTCACTTGTTTATAAGATTCCCAGGAATATTTAGACTCTTAATTACAGAGTGCAATTAACAGCATTACCAAACTATGAATACTGAATACTGATCAGCGAAAGCATCTCATGCTCTGTTTCTCCTGACGTTTCAGAAATTGGAGTCGGCTCCCCAAAAATTAGTCTTAGGCACACTGCCATAAAGCTTAAAATTAAAACATAAACTCTTGGAGTCTTGAGAGATGTCTCTCGTTTTTGCAGTGGCCTGAAAGAGAAAGATAACTCGTTCAAGAAATGCAACAAATTCTGTTTAAAGTACCTGAAGAAATTCAATTTCAGTTCTAGTGAAATGACCAGTTCTGTATTAGAAATTAGAATAGAATGGAAATGGAAAAATAGGAAATTTTTCCATCATCAGTCAGTATAGAGAGATGATGCATGTCTGTGTTAATGGTAATCATGGGTCAATGGCAGCTCAAACAGCTGAGGCTCTGGGTTGTTGAATCGGTTGGGGTTCGACGAAGCCCAAGAAAATAAAACTGCTGTTTGATATCATGTTCACATGAATTAGTTAAATATTTATCTGTAAGAGAATATGCACAGCAAGGAGAGCTGGCAGTTCACTTCAGCAGAGAAACAAGTCTGATTTTTACGCCATAATGATAACAGACTCTGTATTAGTGTCACTAGTGAGTTTGTAAGCAGCATAAATGGTATGAATGGATCTCTCCTTGATTTTAAGAAGCCTGCCGCCATACGAGTGTTCTTCTCCAGTTGCGTGAACTGGGAAATAGCCTGTAAAACAGAGTAAAAGAATAAAAAAAAAAAGAAAAATGTTCCACATTTGTTTGCTGAAGCTTGGTAATGCATGTTATTGGACCAGCTGTTGGCGAAACCTGTTCTCTCCATGGCAGCTCGGTCTGTGAGTTCTAAATGAAAACTAAGTGCTGGGGGTAAATAAATTAAGTTCTATATAACAATATAAAGCGCACATTTTATTGTCATAGACAGCATAGTTTCATTATCAAAACTTCACAGTACAGTCTCATTGGCCAGTTATCACATGAAGAAACATCTCCAAATTTATGCTGATCCATCATACTAGTAAAACCATAAAGACATAAATGTCTTTATTTAGCGTGATATGATCATCCTAGCTGAGGACTAATACTGAGAAATAAAACATTTACTGTTTTGACTCTGTAAAGCTGTTTTACAGAGTATAATAACCATTATTAAAGGCATTATATAAATAATACTGAATTGAATTGAATTGAATTACAGTTACCAGCCCATATTTTCCCATAGCTATACATGCCCTAGTGTTTTATTGCTTTTATGCATTATTGATTTACATGTGTTTACAATGTAACTATAAATAGATAAAACTATGATTTATATATATATTAACCAATGTACACTATAAACTGTTTCATACCATAAAGGTATGGAGTAATGGAGAGAATGAGCCAGCAAGTATACAACCAGCAAATACTAGTAAAAGAGATTGTCATGGGTCGTGGCTGCAGTGGTGGATCCAAGTGCAGATGAAGAGCAAGAAGCATTCCCTTGATGTTTATTATGAAGAGGCATAGGCAGAAATGACAGTTTAGAAGCTTGGTTGGTGTGCCTGATCACAGCAGGGCTTGAGCAACATGATTAGAGCCGGCGTGTGTATCTTAAGCTCAAAGCGGAATGCGGAAGCGAAGAGCTGGTGCGAGGTGAATGAGCTCCATGGAGAGAGCCGGCGTGTGTAACATGAGCTTGGACACCGAGTACTGGAGACCTCATCCATGGCGGAAAGACTTGAGAAGTTGCAGAACTGTGAAGGCCTCGGCCCCATCTAGGAGTCGGGGTGGTCGTGGGGATGGGAAGGTGGAGCCAAGCGGCATGCAACCAACCTATGGATCTGGCAGATGAGGAAGGTGGGATTATGATGGTGAATGGACGACGAATCTTGGTGAGAGTAGAGAGTACGATCCTTTGGCCGACGAGGTACCTGGGGTGGCTAAACGATGGCGGCTAACCGTACGCTGGAAGGTTCTGACTGAGTGTTGTAATCGGGTAGCGGGGAGCACGTTGCCATGCACTTCTGCGGTGGCAAACAAAGGCTTAAGCTGAGTGGACCATGGCTTCTTCCTCTTGGCTAGGGAACAGTGGTGGTTAGTAACCGAGACAACAGTGTAGGAGAGAGGAGCGATTTATGGGGAGCGATTTATGGGCATACTCGATTCAGGGGAGAAATCGGCTACACAATGCTGCATCGTGGAACGCCATGCACCTCAGTGACTTCTCGAGTTCCTGCTTCATCCACTCTTTGCCCATTGCTTTGAGGGTTGAAACCAGACGAGAGGCTAGGTGTGGCTCTGATAAGATCAAGAAGGCCTTCCAGAATTGTGCTGAGAACTGGGGGCCTCTGTCTGAGTTAATATTTATAGGAATTCTGTCGGTTTAGCAGTCTCTTTGGCAGATGAGAGTTTGGGTGCTGAAATAAAGTGGGCAAACTTTGAGAACCGGTCAACCCCGGTTAAAATACAGGTGTTGTTGTTGGAGGGTGGTAATCCGGTAATTAAGTCAATAGAGATGTAAGACCAGAGGCAACGGGGAACGGGATGAGGTCTTAGGAGACCCTCTGTGGTGCAATTTGTAGTCTTATTTTTGGAGGCCATTCCAAAACTTGGGGGTGTAGACAGGCTGGTACAAAGAGTAACACAGGGTGAAAATTACTGGCCCGGCTCTTGTTCAAAGGACTGTAGAACTGAGTTCTCCACGTCCAGTTGGGTAGTGGCCACCTGACAGTGAGGTGGAAGGATGGTATATATAAGGCATGGGCAAACTACGGCCCGGGGGCCACATACGGCCCGTTAAACATTTTGATTCGGCCCGCCAAACTTGAAAAAATTTAATGAATTAACCTTGTTAATGTTTCATTTCCCCTGTAATTCTGATGTTTCCACATTAGATGGCGCACTCTAGATATATTGGCTTTGTTGAGGTGACGCGTAGGCCTATTACTCCACGTTTGCACTTTACCCTTTGACCCTTTGACCAAAGCATGCCATCTATCTGCTCCTGTTCCGGCCCCTTTGTCAAATGTTACAACTCAATGTGGCCCACGAATCAAAAAGTTTGCCCACTCCTGGTCTATATGGAAGGGAAAAGAAGGAGCAAGGTGGAGCATGTTATCATTGGGTAATCTCTGAGATTTTTGAACAGCCGTGGAATTGCAGTTGGCAGAAAACTTCATCTATTTTACCTAGTTAGTGTCACTATTTAAGCTCTGGATTTTGTATATATCAATACTGTCTAGCATTAGATTCTATTTTATGTCACTTAGTTATTGTTCATGCTATTGTCATTCCTACAGTATCTATGGATACAGCAAATTTGTTTTTTCAAGGACCAACACAAACGCCTAGAATAGAATTGCCTGATGTGGGAACTACAGAAAAAGTAAATACAGCTCAGCAGCAAGTTGGAATGGCTCAAAGCCATGGGCCCCCTCTTTTTTTTAGAGGATGAGGAGGAGGCCGTAACAAGGATTTCTCTCTGCCCCAAAGAGAACTTTGCAAAGCCATATTCTATTGCTACGGGCATAACTCCATCTCCCTGTTTTGGCAGGGATGGCCACACACTGCTTGTTTTAATTCATGTTCAGTTACTGATGGGGAAATTGGATTAAACTGCATAATACTTGTCGTCATTGTAATATGAGTTTGGCACATTGTTTTAATGCATTTATTTTTAAACATTCGTGCAATTCTTCCAGCATTTTTTTTCTGGTGAGATTCCACTGGGGGGAACCTACAAAACTGTGCTTGGACCCTCCCCCCTCTCACAACAGTTAAATACTGGATATTTATCACATCGTTACACACCTCGTTCAGCCTTTGGCACACTCCCCAGCCCTGCACCATCCATCCTTTCCTCTTTTCCAAACCCCTCATGGATGACCCAGTTCTCTCTAATCATGCCTGTTACATCTGTGCATTTACCCAGCACATTTAGCATGAGATTAAAGCCAAGATCTCATGTCTTAACCATGATATTATCCACCCAACAGAGGTACTGAGAGGATTCTTTATAATGCATGGCAGAAGGTGACAGGATGAAAGGATGGATGAAAAATATCCCATAATGCACCAATGAAAAGCCAAAATCTTCTTTCCGACAATTATTTAATGTGTAGTTTGTGTGATGTGTAAGATGCCTATATAATGTGATTAATTATATCCTGCTATAGTGATATATTACACGTTACAAATATTAATTTGTAAAAAAAAAAAAAAAAAAACTGTTACACAAATTTAAACGCAACTTTATAACAAATGTGGATTATAAAATGTGAGTCAGTTATGCTACTTTTTTGTTAAATGTCAGAGGATCATAGAGCAGTGTTTTATAAGTTAGTGTAAAATTATTATTTTTAATTGTGTACTGAAATCAGTTTTTTTTTTTTTTTTACTTTTATTGTAAGTATGCATAATGTGGGACTGAACAAATATGACCAAAAAAATGACAAATGTCCGGTGTGTGTGTGTGTGTGTGTGTGTGTGTGTGTGTGTGTGTGTGTGTGTGTGTTTTATTTTGGTACAAAATTTACTGTCTGGAAATCCTAATTAAAAATAGGACATTAAAAAATCTTCAATAGTTATGTAAAAAAATATTTTTATATGATTTTATTTGTATTTTGGTATTTAGTAGATACAAAAGATAACACTATTGTTAAAAAAAAGGAAAGTCCTAATGTAACTGAATATAATGAGATCATATACAGTATAAGTGTGTGTCCAAGTTTGTAACAACAATTTTAGATCGACATATGAATGTGATGAACAGGCGTCCACAAACTTTTGTAAACAGTAAATTATATGTTACACACGTTTAGTAATATAAAGAAAATTAGACAGTATACAAATAAAAAATATTTATGTATTTATAATTATAATTAAGTGTTTTATAATGTAATATAGGAGCCATAATAATATACAGTATGCTGTTAACAGTGATTGTGGATGTCATGTATCAACACCAGAGTTGATTATAACAGTGTCATAGTTGTCTGATGTTCGTCCAGATTTGTGTTTTTTATTATTTGTGATATGCCTTTCTACTGACTCACTATCATTATCTTTCTCTGTGCACTGATATTAAACTGTTTGATTTGTTCCAGTTGTTGTGTGGGTTGCACGAATCTAGGTCACATTGATTATGATGATGATGATAGTGTTTGGTTCTTAGGGGTCTGCTTGAAATACTGCAGCTGGACTTTGATGCACGTGAGCAGGTTGACCCGGCACAGATCCAGACAATCACGTGGCGTCTGGAATGGCCTGGAAATCCGATCCGGGATGAAGGAACGATGAGGATTTACATGCTGCAGAGAGACTATGTGGGCATTGCACCACTCATTATGGTAAGCTTTCTGTGTGTGTGTGTGTGTGTGTGTGTGCGTGTGTGTGTGTGTGTGAGAGAGAGAGAGAGAGAGAGAGAGAGTTTTTAAACTCACTTTATTGTAAAAATTTAATAAAGGGACTATTTTACAGCTTATATACAAATATATATACACGCACATTGACTCATTCACATTGTATATACACACACACACACACACACACAATGTATTAACATATGTACACTTTTTTTTTATTACCCTGTGACCCTCCACCCCACCAACAACTCCAATTTCAAAGTTCATGTTATAGTCCGGTTTATGTATGAGAGTGTAGTTGTGTTCATTGTATTATGCTGATCAATCTCTGCTATCCGTTATCACCCAGATGAGGATGGGTTCCCTGTTGAGTCTGGTTCCTCTCAAGTTTTCTTCCTGTTGCCATCTCAGGGAGTTTTTCCTTGCCACCGTCGCCCTCGGCTTGCTCATCAGGGACAATCTTATCATTTTGATTCATACACATTGCATAAAAACTTACTTCTTTTKATTGTGTAAAGCTGCTTTSCGACAATGTCAGTTGTTAAAAGCGCTATATAAATAAAATTGACTTGACTTGACTTGACTTGACTTTCCCAAGATACTGTCAGTGTCCATGTCCTGTGGTTTTTCTTTACTGGGTTTCAGTTTCATTTCCTTGTAGGCCGATGAGAGATTTTTTTTTACAGTTTATCGTTTCCTGGAAATAGTTTGTCGACTACTTGTCTTTTTTCTTTTTCGGTTAGCTGTAAGAATTGGTTTATTTGTTCATCAACATCTCTTTGCAGCTCTTCTTGTGTGTGTGCGGTGCTGCACCCGGCTTCTTCACTCTCCTGTGTTGCGGTGTTCAGTGTTTGGCGGCGGGTTTTCCGTTTGCTGATGGGTTCTGTGGTGGACGTCTTGTCTCTTCTTCTCCTGGGTTTAACTTTAATGTTTTCATGTAACAATGTAAGTGTCGGTGGTGCTGTGCAGGTCTGGCGTCCCTGTGTCTCTCCAGTGCTGACATTAGGGGCGTGGTCAGCGCTGACTACTGTTTACTCGTGCAGTAGTGGCGGTGTTCGTGTGCGGTGTGTGCCTCTGTGCAGGCAGTGTGTGCAGGACCTTGAGTGCTGGCTCGGGTGTATTGCTGAGGCTGTTTCCCGGCCGAGACGCCTCTGAGCTCCCCGGCTGCACAGCTTCGTACGGACAGCTCAGCCTTTTGTGTCCGACGTCTCCCGCACTCAAAACACCTCAGCAGCTCCTCAGGTGTAGCTGCTGTCCCTCGCTTTACATACATAGTTAAAACCCTTAAAGTCTATCTGCAGAAGGACAGGATGTGTTTAGAAGGACACGCTGGAACTCTTACACCCGAGCGGGGTGGCTCTCATTGGGCTTATGAACATCCTGAATCGGGCCAGCTCCATCATGATCGCCTCGTCCTGTATGAACAGAGGCACGTTTGAGATCACCACTCTTGTCGCGAAAGCAGAAAGAGGGCTGACCTGGACCGCAGTTCCTCTGACGGTTATTTCAGTCTTCATGAGTGCACTCACGAGGTTTGTCTTTGTTAAAAACACCACCACCGCTTTGTTCATCCGGGAGGCTGAGGAGATGTTCTCGAACCCGACCTGCTCTTAAACCGCTAACAGCACCTATTCAACCAGTACCCCATTGTCCCGGACGCACCTGACGCCATTCTGGAGAGACCAACTTTCCCCACCGGGGAGGCCATGGCGCCCCACTCACTCTCTCTCTCACTATAAAGTTTTTAAACCAACATTTAATGTGCACAAACAGGACATCAACTTCATCTGTTTATCTTCATTGCACTGCAATTTTCTTTGATATGGAATTCTGTAGTTCTAATGTAACTGCAATAACACACCTACTTTGTGTGTTTGTTTGGTGTGTTGAGCTATCGAAGTACAATAGCCCACATTGATAAGTCATAGCTTTCACTAAAGAATGCATTTGTGTGTGTGTGTGTGTCTGAGCAGGTCACATGGTTCCATAATTAAAGTGAAATGTATATAACTTTAGAAGACCAGCAATTGTGCAGCTTGTCTCTGTTTTTTTTTTCCTCTCTCTCTGTCTCTCTCTCTCTCTCTCTCTCGGGGAAACAGCATGTAGTCTTAAATTATGCTGATCATCTGCCATGTGGCATGTGGAGGTAGCTGATGGATATCTGGCAGGTCAAGGAGATAAATGTAGGCTTGGAACTAATCAGCACTTGCCGCTGCCTATCCATACCTGACTGACTACAATGAGCATTACATTTACGGCTGTTCATATCACACTACACATGATTATGTAACAATGTAAGTTTACGTAAACATGCATGCAAAGAAACATGACTTTATTGTAGTATTATACAGTGCAACTGATGATATAGACTTGTTGATATACTGTAGAGTATACAATCATGTTTAAAAGCTAGTACCCTTGCTTTTAATTCCATTCATTTTTGTGTAAAATTAAATAAACATCATCTGATCATGGTAGGTCTTAATATTGGGCAAATAAAATCTCAGATGAACAACAACATACAACTTTTTTTTAGTATGTAATTATTTTTTTAACAGATATGAAGCCAAAAAAGTGAAAACTTGTGGGCAATACAAGGTACCCCGTACTGCTTCCACAGGATTTAAGAGTGTAAGTTGCAGTTCATTTTGCTAATCATCAGCCTTTGATTATTTGATCTTCAGCAAGTGTGCAGACCTCTATAAAAGCAGATGTTTTGTCGGTTTGCCAGTCTGGAGCATTCAGGTGTGTGTTAACGCAATGCCAAGAGGAAAAGATATACAGTAAGCATTGGTCTTAGAGAAGCAATTGTTGCTGCACATTAATCTAGAAAAGGTTATAAAACCATTATCATAACAATTTGGAGTTCAGTGTTTTACAGTGAGGAAGTGCAAATGGAAAGCATTTAAGATAGTTGCCAATCTTCCCAAGAGTTGATGTCCCAGTACATTCATCCCAAGGTCAGACCATGCAATGCTGAAAGAAATACAAAAACCCAAGAGCTATAGCAAGACCCTAGAGGCCTCACTGAGCATGTTAAAGTCCAGAACAGCCCAATTAAAAAGTATGGGGTTTCAGAAGCGTTGTTAGGAGAAACACATTTCTGATTTTAAAAAAAACATGGAAACATGACAGGTTCACAAAACTATCTGAACAAACAACAAAACTTCTGAAATTTCCAATGGAACGATGAGATCAAAGTGGACTTTGCCCAGCACCATGTTTGCCGAAAACCAAACACACATTTGAACAGAAACACCTCATATCGACCATGAACTCCTCTGTATACCGGAGTATTCTAGCGGCAAATGTGAGACCATCTGTTTAACAGCTAAAGCCTGTGCAAAATTGGGTGATGCAGGACAATTATCTGAAGCACACCATTAAGTCTACATCAGAATGGCTGAACAAGGGAAGAATCAAGGTTTTGGAAAGATCTGGTCAAAGCCCAGACCTCAACCCAATTAAAATGCTGTGGAGGACCTGAGCTCTGCACAAGTAGAAAAAAGAATGGGCCAAAATTCATACACAATAACGTGAGAGACTGATAAATTCATAAAGGAAAGGTCGTTTTAAGTTATTGCAGCTAAAGGTGGCTTTACAAGCTATTTAAACACAGCAGAGTATTTAATATTGCATACATTGTTTTATTTATGGTTTCATTTTGCTCAATAAATAATGACATGGTTATAGAAAAATTATAGACCTGGTATGATCAGATGATTTTTAGTATGCGTTTACACCAAAACACACTCAAAAAATATTTAGGCTTAACAATTATGATTTATGCATTTTGATTGCATATAAAATTTCCACGCAGGCTGCGTGTATTTGTGTGTGTGGAATTATCCCCTTCCCTCGCCTTGACTTACACAGTAAAACTCCTCCCCCCACCTCGCTTTTTAAGTTTAACAACAAACCCACACACACTGTTTTAATGGAAAATAAGAAATCTCTCTAATGACACTCGCGTGAGCGCATACTAACGGAATCACTGCTGAAAAGTAACAAATGAACCAGCAGTGTACCTTTGAAAAGAATCGCGACAGAGCAGAGTTTTCTGCGTAAAGGAGAGAGTTGATCATACCAATGTGCATGTGCGTGTGTGAAGCCGGGGAGCGGGGTAAGGCGAAAGAGTTTGTGTGCATGTGTTGGTGTCAAATTACGCCCGCACACACGCTGAAACTGAGAGGGAGACGTTGATTATACCAGTAAGAGACGAGAACTAAGACCCAGCAGGGGAGACGATTACCCACAATTCCGCAGTGCAAGAGAGAGAAAAATCATTGGCCAAGTTGTGATCACATGACGCTTGGTGTCAAAATAAGTGCGCATGCGTAATACATGATACTCGGCACTCGTAAACCAATACTTGCTCGGTTTTTCAAATCAAAATTTATTTAAAATCTTTGCTCGTCCTGCGGAACACTCGTAAACCACGTTACTCGCAATCCAAGGTTCCACTGTATATTGGACCAATAAATCCAATTTATTTTAAATTCATAATGTAGAGAATTATATATTATTTCATAATAAAACCAACTTACTTTAAATGCATTTAAATAATTGTTAATAATAAACCTGATTTATTAACATTAATCTATTTTTTTATTCCTCCCAAATCCCAATATACAATACAATACGCAATACAAAACAGCAACAAATATTTCATATTTTATTTATTTAATACATTTTATGCTTCAAGGCATATTTCAAGAATAACAATTAAAAAAAAATAAATTAATTAAAAACATGAAAAATGGTAGCAAAATATACTAGCCAGTGCTAGAGATAAGTTTCCTCAAGAACTGTAAGTAAAAAATGTGGAACTTACAGTAAGGTACACAGATAAGAACTGCTTACATTACAATAACATTCAGAGTCATAAGGCTCAGTGGTGTCTTTGCACTTACACTTTTCGATTTATGTTTAATTGTGAGATTGTAGTATAGAATGAACATTCCACAGCAAATATTAAATAACTAAAACCACTAATAACTAAATTCAACTTTCAAGCATTAAAGTTTAAAAGTTAACTTAAACAGTACAAAGCACAGACATTTAGAACAAGTCAACCCACTTGCATTGAAAAAAGGAAATGTCTGTTAATTAATCACAGAAGCATCTTAATTTTCAGTTAAAAATTAAGATGGTGACAGTTTGGTACTCTCTTGTTTCACCAGCATTTTCTCTAACACTTCAAATGTGCACCCGAGTTCGTAGGGTAGTGCAGCTTAAATGCATAAATGAGTCCCAAAAGCATCACATCCATGTGTGAAGGTTTTGCAGAACTCCAAACCCTCAAGAATCACACCAACAGGTTGGTTAATCTCCAGGTCCAGCATCCACACTGTCCGAATGACATAGAGGCTTGTGGTAGTCTGTGTAATTTCAGATTCAGCCTTTGAATTTTCACAGTCCTGGAGGATAAATAAACAGAATGAGTTGTCAATACCAGTCACAGTGATATTCATATACTTTAAAGCCATTAGACGCGCACAAACACACACAAACATTTGGTCCTTGTCGACTATTCATTTTGACCACCGGCTAACTTGTTAGCACATCTACTAGACATTTAGGTCGGAAAATAGGGATGGAAATATAAATACAGAAGAAAAAAATAACATCCCTACATGTTTTAATTAGTAACACATCTAATATTGGCCAATGAGAAAAATGCTAAATGGCTAAAGTTAGCTTATATTTATTAGGGCCATGTGCAAGCTAGCTAGTGGACTAAACAAAAAAAAATATTATAGTCATTGCATTGATATTAGTGTAATACAATATCAACCACGCTAAATATATATTTACGTATGCAGGAACCAACAAATTATGAAGGATGACTACAGATGTAACTTACCTTAAAACGAGGTCACAATCCAGCTTGCTCCAGTGCAAAATGTTAATGAAGTGGTGCTTAACCTGCTGCAGCTATCGCCCTCTAGCGACTGGAGTGTGGAACAGCTTCATTTCCACTTCTAAACGATTCCATTTGCAAGATTTGTATTTAAATCTCATACATTGTCTCATACAATTTACAGACATGTAAACTAAATTCATACTTTTTAACTGATTAAATTAAATAGTTTTCATAATTAACAAATTAAAAATTAATTGTAAGTAATCTGATTACCTCAACACTGTGTTTTATCAGGTCCAAGCTCAGTGCTACCAATAAGTTTTTGAGCACCTCGTGCCTCCCTATGCTGGCCAGCTTTATGGAGATGCTGATTTTATTTTCCTGACTTGGCACCTGCTCACACTGCCAAAAGTTTTAATACCTGGTTTAAGGACCATGGTATCTATGTGCTTGATTGGTCCGCAAACTCGCCTGACCTAAACCCAACAGAGAATCTATGGAGTATTGTGGAGAGGAAGATATAAGACACTAGATCACCCAAAATAGTGGCCTTCAGAAAAGCTGAAGGCCACTATCAGAGCAACCTGGGCTACATAACACCTCAGCAGTCCACAGACTGATCGCCTCCATTCCACCAAATTGTTGCATTAATTTAGGCAAAGGGAGCCCTAACTAAGTATTGAGTGCTGTACATATTCATACTTTTCAGTAGTCCAACATTTCTGTGCTAAAAATCTAGTAAAAATAAACTTTTTGGGGATAATGAATTTTGGGTTTTCATAAGCTGTAAGCCATAATATATATATATATGAGGAGACTGTGTGAATCAGGCCTTCATGGTAGAATATCTGCTAGGAAACCACGGCTAAGGACAGGCAACAAGCAGAAGAGACTTGTTTGGGCTAAAGAACACAATAAAGAAGACAATAAAGAAAACTCTTTGAATGAGAAGGTGTGTCCAAACTTTTGGTCTATACTGTATATATACACACTCACCTAAAGGATTATTAGGAACACTTGTTCAATTTCTCATTTATGCAATTATCTAATCAACCAATCACATTGCTTCAATGCATTTAGGGGTGTGGTCCTGGTCAAGACAATCTCCTGAACTCCAAACTGAATGTTAGAATGGGAAAGAAAGGACTTTTTTAAGCAATTTTGAGCGTGGCATGGTTGTTGGTGCCAGACGGGCCGTCAACCATTTCTAGAGTTTACAAAGAACGGTGTGAAAAGGGAACAACATCTAGTATGCAGCAGTCCTGTGGGCAAAAATGCCTTGTTGATGCTATAGGTCAGAGGAGAATGAGCCGACTGATTCAAGCTGATAGAAGAGCAACTTTGACTGAAATAACCACTCGTTACAACCGAGGTATGCAGCAAAGCCTTTGTATCACTCATCTCCACTACAAATAGGAAAAAGAGGCTACAATTTGCACAAGCTCACCAAAATTGGACAGTTGAAGACTGGAAAAATGTTGCCTGGTCTGATGAGTCTCGATTTCTGTTGAGACATTCAAATGGTAGAGTCAGAATTTGGCGTAAACAGAATGAGAACATGGATCCATCATGCCTTGTTACCACTGTGCAGGCTGGTGGTGGTGGTGTAATGGTGTGGGGGATCTTTTCTTGGCACACTTTAGGCCCCTTAGTGCCAATTGGGCATCGTTTAAATGCCACGGCCTACCTGAGCATTGTTTCTGACCATGTCCATCCCTTTATGACCACCATGTACCCATCCTCTGATGGCTACTTCCAGCAGGACAATGCACCATGTCACGAAGCTCGAATCATTTCAAATTGGTTTCTTGAACATGACAATGAGTTCACTGTACTAAAATGGCCCCCACAAGATCTGAACCCAATAGAGCATCTTTGCGATGTGGTGGAACGGGAGCTTCGTGCCCTGGATGTGCATCTCACAAATCTCCATCAACTGCAAGATGCTATCCTATCAATATGGGCCAACGTTTCTAAAGAATGCTTTCAGCACYTTGTTGAATCAATGCCACGTAGAATTAAGGCAGTTCTGAAGGCGAAAGGGGGTCAAACACCGTATTAGTATGGTGTTCCTAATAATCCTTTAGGTGAGTATATATATATATATTTATATATATATATATATACACACACACACACACACACACACACACACACACAAACACACACATATATAGTTCCATTCCAAAACCATGCACATTAAAATTTGTTTATTTAATTGTTCTTCTTTGTTTGATGCAGTTTGGGGATGAACTAAACCAGAATGAACTGAAATGAAATAAAATGCAATGAAATGCAATGAAATTAAATAAAATAAAATGAACATGAAGTGAAATAATTAAATTCAATAAGGCTATGTAAAGTTTATCAAACGTTTTTCATTGATTAAATTATAATTTCATGATTATTTTAGAATAGGCTATTATTAGGAAATTGTTATAAATTAGCCTACAGTATATTGCAGATGGTTTTTCATAATGTGCATCTGTGAGAAATGCACAAAAGCTGACAGAAAGAGGAAGCTTTGACCAAATATGTAAAGTGGGCCAAGGAACAGGTGCATTCAGGTGACAAAAATGGTCAAAAGGAACCTGCAACCATATGTGATGATGAAAATGGCCTAGAGAAAATATGCATAGTGTTTAAGGGGTCAGTGATGTAAATCCAACACATATGAAATATTACTCATTCCTCCATTCACCCTGGGGCTTCACATTATAACTGTATTGTAACTGATATTAATAAACATTAATAGGTTTGGTTTCGTGTTTATTTCTGCCCAGAACTCAGACCTCCTCAACACCGCCGTGCTGAATGGTAAGATGGTGTCCATGCCAGTGAAGGTGTTGGGAGTGGAGACAGACGGCTCCATCAGCGACATTACCAACTCAACTCGCTGCGCATCTGCGGACGAAGACACTCTTAAGGTCCTACATCACTGCTGCCCACTGCTCTGGCAATTACGCTCTCCACCACATGCCAGTAGTTACCGGCCTAACACTCGCACTCCATGACATCTCCATTACACCTGGCAGCTCTGAGAACACAGAGAGCACGATCAGTGACAAGACCTGCTGCTGCCCGGCTGCTTTTTACAGATTAGAGAGCTAAAAACTCAAGCCAGTCCTTCTAAAAAAGAGAGAGAAAGAAAGAGAGGGAGGTGATATTGGAGAACTGACACAGTGTGTCTAACTGGGCTTCATCGCACCCGGAATACACACTTGCTGTCACATGTGCATTTATTACCAAGAGCTAAGACCTTTATCCAGTTATTATTGGATCATTCACCTGACCTGGTCTTCAGCTGGGGGTTTAAAGCGATTTCCAGGGTCAGGGATAAAAATTAATCTATTCTTCACTCTTGCAGTCAGTGATAAAGGGTCAACCAACCAGAGATGATAACTGTGCATAACTGTACTATGTAACAGCTCACATACACACACTGTACAGTTATGATTTTCATTTTAATGACTATTTTGACTGGGGAGAGACATAGTTTACTGATCTGTTAAAGGATTTGACACTTCCTGAAGCATGGCGCTGATTAACAACCCTCATACATTTCCTAAATGAGCTATTGCAGCCATACAGAGCTTTTCTCACTTTATTATGGCACCTTCAAGCTATATATTAGATAAAATTGTTGCAATCTTTGTCGACTGATACGTTTTAGACTAGTTTTTGGTGTGATGTCTTTATTAGTGTGATTACAAAATATTATCACAATTTCCCTGCAGCTTGCCAGTACCACAGTCACCTTAATGAATCTAATTTCACTGGAATTATTTTTATTCCTACCTCCTTATAAATATACAGAGAAGGAAAAAAAAAATCAGCTGGACATGTTTTCTGTCTGATGTTTATAATAATATACTCACTCAAGTGTTTTATACATTCCTCAGTTGATATTTGTAAGAAGAATTTTGAATTGTTTCTACAATTCAAAATGAAATATTATTAAATATAATTAATAATAATGTATATACAGGGGGTTGGAAAATGAAATTGAAACACTGGCCAATTTAGTGTTGGAAGTTTCATGGCTAAATTTGACCAGCCTGTTGGCCAATCTTCATTGATTGTACATTCCACCAGTAAGAGCCGAGTGTGAAGGTTTAATCTGTAGAGTAATAGCACAGTTTTGCTTCAAATATTGTAATGCACACAACATTATGGGTGACATATTAGAGTTAAAAAGAGCACAAATTGCTGGTCCGTGTCTTGCTGGCGCATCCATGACCAAGACAGCAAGTCTTTGTGATGTATCAAGAGCCACGGTATCCAGGGTAATGTCAACACACCACCAAGAAGGACGAACCACATCCAATAGGAGTAACTGTGGACGCAAGAGGAAGCTGTCTGAAAGGGATGCATGTATTGTTCTCTGATGAGTCCACCTTGACTGTCTTTCCCACATCTGGGAGAGTTACAGTACGGTGTGGAGAAGCCCCAAAGAAGCGCACCACCCAGACTGTTGCATGTCCAGAGTGAAGCATGGGGGTGGATCAGTAATGGTTTGGGCTGCAGTATCGTAGCATTCCAGAGGACCAATACTTTTACTAGATGGGCGCATCACTGCCAAGGACTACCGAACCATTCTGGAGGACCATGTGCACCCAATAGTTCAAGCATTGTATCCTGAAGGTGGTGCCGTGTATCAGGATGATAATGCATCAATACACACAGCAAGACTGGTGACAGAGTGGTTTGATGAACATGAAAGTGAAGTTGAACATCTCTCATGGCCTGCACAGCCACCAGATCTAAATATTATTGAGCCACTTTGGTGTGTTTTGGAGGCGCGAGTCAGGAAATGTTTTCCCCCACCAGCATCACGTACTGACCTGGTCACTATTCTGCAAGAAGAATGGCTCAAAATCCCTCTGGTCACTGTGCAGGACTTGTATCTGTCACTCCCAAGATGAATTGGTGCTGAACTGGCCGCAAAAGGAGACCCTACAACCATACTAATGGATCACTGTGGTCTAAAACCAGGCGTTTCAGTTTCATTGTCCAACCCCTGTATATATCCAAGAGTTTGAGTCCCCCTTAGGGTCTGTGTGTGGAGTTTGTAAGTTCTTGTACTGGGTCAGTTTTGCAGTTTTGGTGTATATTTATATATACACATAAATATACCGTAGATATATATATATATATTTTCCCTCATTCCTTCTGACTGAAATGTTTCAAGGTTTAAAGGCATCCTTGCTCAAACACACTATTTCAGTTCAGTTCTCAACTTTTCTATGGGAATCAGGTCAGGGCTTTCTGATGCCAACTCCAATACTTTCACTTTGTTGTCTTGAGGTTTTGATGTAATATTTCTAGATCATCCCCATTCCTCATGATGCCATCTCTTTCCTGAAGTGCATAACAGTCCTTTTTCTTGCCAACCACACCCATGACATGATGCTAACACCCCGCCACTCCCCCATGATGCACAGCTGATATGGTGTTCTTTAGATTAAAAGCCTCACTCCTTTTCCTTACTGCGTAGTGCTGGTGATTATAGGCAGACAGTTACATTTTTGCTTGATCTGACCAGAGAACAGTGCAAAAGCCATTGTAAAATAAATGCCTAACCAATCATGCTAATGATCACAGGTGTCTGAAAGGTGCGACTATGTGTTCATGAACGGGAAGGAGACAAGAGGGAGGGTGAGGATGACGCTGAACTTCACTTACAGCTACCTGAGTGCCCAGCTGGAGGTGAGTGTGTGGATGCCCCGCCTCCCACTGCAAATCAACATAGCTGACCCTGAGCTCAGCCAGATCAAGGGATGGAGGATCCCTGTCTCCAGTGGCAACCAAAGGTTAGACAACACGCAGAACGGTTTTTATCCCAGTACTCGGGTATATCTTCATTAGATTAAATTAGCTTCCATTTTGTTTGCCTACCTTTTCAGGCATCTATACTGTAAGTCTTTTACTTATAACCTTAACAGCATCACCCTCAGGTGTGTTTTCAGTTACCTTTAATAATGGTCTAATTTCTGAGAGTGAGTTAATATGTTGCAACAAGATTTAGCTTTCCTTTAATTCCCTATACTTAATCACTATTTTGTAATATTTTGTTTGGTCTGTGGCTAGTGATTTAATTACACATACACACACACCACACACACACACACACACACACACACACACACACACACACACACACACACACACACACACACACACACACACACAATGTCCCCAGGGTTTTAAAAACCTTTGATTGGCAGGCTGTACTTACAATCCTAATTCAAGTAATGCAAATTGTGATCTTAATTCTTTACAAAAATGGAGTGGTTTCAGTAAAAACTTCAATATTCTATTGCTTTACTTTTACTGTATTAAAATGTACTTTAAAAAACTAATAACAGTTCAACGATTTATCCTTTAAAAAAAATTAACTGTACACGCAGTCTAGGCAAAGCATACACATATAAGGTGCAAAACTAGAACTAGGTTTAAATTAATTCTCTTTTTGTAACTCTAAGACTAAGCTGGGACAGCGAGGAGGATAATGAACAAAAGGGCCGAGGCTGCAGGACACAGTATCAGCACAGCCAGATCGAAGTACTCACAGCATTTATGGCAGAGGTGTCCGACTCAAGCACTTCCTCTCTTGAGCACTTTCTGGGTCCTGAGTGGCTGGTGGATGTGACTCGGCTGGTCCGGTATTCTCTGAAAGTTGGGGACACAAGCATCGCTCAGCTGCATAGAGAGACCGTGCTCAGTGGCAGAGCTCCTGGAGTCACCACTATCCAGGTCCAACTCTCACTACCTTTATACCACAGTGCTAATTCACAGGCAATTGTATTGCAGGTGCACGAAATAGACTTATTAAAAATGAATGTAATCAGTGTTATGGTAAACCGAGGCATTTTTGTCTATATCTATGAATAAAGGTCTATAGTCACATATCTCAGAGGTTTAGATGTAGAGCTTTGATTTTGTTTTCCGTGGGAAAGTTTTCAGCACAAAAGCAACAGAGCAGATTTAGTAACATAGCAACAGATATTTTAGTACATTTTCTAGTTTAGATGATTTTTTAGATTAAAAAAAAGCAACACGTTTATACACAATACTGTTTATACACAATGACCCAGCCAAAGCAGTTTGTTCCATGCAGGGATTTGAGCACACAACATTCTGATGATTCTGATATACTCTGTTTGTATTTCCTCTCTCTTAGGTGATATCTCCACTGTCTGACTCAGTCCTGGGGGAAAGGATGGTACAAGTGCTGGATGATAAAGTGAGCATCACAGGTCTCAGCATCCAGCTGGTGTCAGACCTCTCACTTTCATTCCAGCTCAGTCCAGGCAGCGAAAGGGCCGTCACAGCTACAGTCACCACTCAGGACACCATGCACAACCCCAAACAGGTCATCTTCAAATGGAAGAGAGATATGCTGCTATTTTTCTTTCTGCATATTAAGCAGTACACTGTGTTAACGCAATAATATTCACAGATTAAACTGATTTGCACCTTACCTGCTGTTACACAAAAGATTTATGCCATTAGATAGTCTAAGTTACCTTATGTGACAGCCAGTTCAGCATCTGTGAATTAACATGTGCTTAATCCGATCAATACAGACGTATTAGCTCTCAGTGAGGGGCTTCATCTACTAAGCTGGTGGTGTATCTCCACAGGCTACACATAATATAGGGTAGCCTGCTGCGGCAATTGTTCAATTACCTGAAGTGGGTGTTTACTTGATGACTCTTCTTGCTGTCGTCTGGAGTTCATATGGATTTTATTGTACAAGAATATTGATCTTTCTGATTAAACAGAGCCTGGTGCTAAAATCCAGACTCAGCTAATTAGTTAACAATCAACATGTTTGAGGGGTACCTCACGTCAGACAGACAAATGTTACTATACTTGACATTGTCTTTATCCAGAAGATAGTAATATTAGTTGATCTGTGTTATATTGCAGGAGGCAGTGGTTGCATGTTGGCTGCACTTCAGTGACGGCTCTAGGGCTCATCTCAACCTGTTTGATCCCAGCAGCTATAAACTGACGCTCACCTCGCTGGATAACAGAGTGGTATCTGTAAGAAAACTCCCAAGCCCTATCATGGTGGCTGAGTCAGAGGGATGGGGACTGCTGTTTACAGCCGAGCTCACCATCTGTGAAGCCTGTCAGAAATCCAAAAGGAAGAGCAAGCTCGCTGTCAGTGCCGGCAACGTGAGGGTCAAATTCCCTTCGCCTGAGCACAGAAGAGCTCAAACCAAAGCCAAATTGAGCCTGACCCCCTTTCAAGGTCTCCTCAGGAGGGATACAACCATTGCCATGCAAGAGAGCACCACGAGAGATCTCTCTGTAACATCAGCCAAGTCCAAGCTGCAAGAGGCAATGGGAGGGGCTATCTCCACCATCAGGCTGATCAACAGCATCAAAGATATGACTGGTACAAGGGCTTACACTGAAAAAGCTATTACTCCAGCTAGTCCAGCTAACATTTTGACTACAAGTTCAGACTTCCCATCACAACCAAAACAGGAAGTGCCACTACACAAACAAGATTTGGTGTGGACTTTTGGTATTTTCACACATGTTGAGATGTGCATCTACTTGTTACTAGGACTGTCCTGCTTGGCCATCATCATCTTTCTTATTAACTGTGGGACTCAGAGTGTACGGGCACATGGTGGGATAGCATCCGTGGAGTGCCGTAGTCCTGATGAGCACATACATCACTGGGTGCGCCTGGGCACAGCTGCAGAACAAGCTGGTGCTGTGCCAATCACCACCACTAGCAACCTCACTCAAAAGGTGCCAAGTACAACAGTGGAAGGAAAAAATCCTGCTACAGAAAATGACCCAGAGCGGACTGCTACCCTAGGGAGAAGGTGCAGTACCCTACCTCTAAGAACAAAACCTGTTGCACTCAATTCGTCCGGTCCTCTGGCAAAGCCAGAACGTAACGAGCCACTGCACTCCCCGACCAGCAAGAGGAACCAGGTCCAGTTCACCACATTTACCACTCTAGACATCAAACACTTGGCAGCACTTAAAAGGAGCTGGTTGGACTGGACGAACCAAGGACCAAATCAAACAGCTAATCAGGAGGATCCATCCAGGTTGAATTGTACAGCCAGTCGAAGTATAGAGC
Source organism: Clarias batrachus (assembly GCA_003987875.1). Lineage (NCBI taxonomy): Eukaryota > Metazoa > Chordata > Actinopteri > Siluriformes > Clariidae > Clarias > Clarias batrachus. The sequence continues at coordinate 279,830 of QMIH01000111.1, forward strand.
ATTCTGAGTCTGAAGGTCCTTCTGAAATTCCATGGCCAGTGGTGAAACCTGTGGTACAGGGGAAATGAGCATACAGTGTATGTGTGTGTATACTTCTGCCCAATCAAAAAGCAGTGTTTTCCACTCTTTTTTTGAGACACGGAAAATTTTTACACACACACACACACACACACAAAGGATCCCATGGCACCACTAACCAAAAATTTTACAAAATGACACACTGTAGCCTAACACAGTTAATCTCTAAGTTATACTCACTCAGTGTAAAACCATGGCCTGCTTAGATGAACACCGATATCCTGGCAGGATTTGAAGAAAGGCACACACATAGCTCTTGCTCAACAGCTCTCAGTCTCCTCTGTGTTTAGTTTTATACAGTAGCAGTCATGCTTGAAAAGCTCATCTCACATAGATAGATACCAGGTACATAGATTCAAGATCTCTTTCATCCACCTTTGTGAGTTTTTTCATTAAAGTTGTTTCTCAGTGTGTTCACACAGGCGTACAAAATAGTCTGCGTCCTTATTTTGAATGGAGTTGCTGCACTCAGGTCCAGTAAAAGTAAAACCAAACAAAAGATAATTTTCACTGTATTGCCTCAAGGTTACCGTTTTTGGTTTCTTTTGACCACCACTCATACTAGGGCCTTCATCTGGGTCAGACTCTTGTCTGGCTTGGAGTTTTCATGTTTCCTTTTCAAATATTTGTCCATTGCTGTCACCACAACCTGCCGCACACATCATTAATTCTATTGTCATGAATTAGCAAGATCATTACTGCACTACCTACTGACATGGAGGAGTATTTCCATTACCCTGCCAATAATAACTATTGTACTGTATTATGAATAATTTTTGAAATACAGTGGAACCTTGGATTACGAGCATAATTACTTCGGGAAGTGTGCTCGTGTTTCAAAACACTCGTAAACCAAATCATCATTTTCCATAAGAAATAATGAAAACTCAAATTATTCGTTCCACAGCCCCAAAAAGTAAAATACATAAAAATACAATCTATAAAATGAAAATAAAACAAATTAATCTGCACTTTACCTTTAAAAAAAGTACAAATAAATCCCGACAGATAAGTGGTCTGATAATTGGTGATAATAGGAATTAGCCCCTTCCCTCGCCTCGTTTTACACAGTAACACTCCTCCTCCCTCTCCCCACCTCGCTTTTTAAGTTTCACAACAAACACACACACACACAACGGAAACACCGTTTTAACAGGAAAAAAAGAAATCTCTCTGACCTGGCATGAGCGCATACTAAGGGAATCACTGCTGTAAAGTAAAAAAAAAACAAAAAAAAAAACAAATGAACCAGCACCTTACCTTTGAAAAGAATCGCGACAGAGCAGAGTTTCTGTGTGTTTGTGAAGCCGGGGAGGGGGTGAAAAGGCAAAAGAGCGTCTGTGCGTGTGTGTGTATGTGTGTGTCGGTGTCAAATGACGCATAAGAGACTAAAAAAAAGAGGGAGATGTTGATTGTACAAGTAAGAGACAAGCAGAGTTTGCAAAGCCGTGGGGTGGGGGGGTGGGGTGAAAAGGTGAGAGAGTGGCGCTCGGTGTCAAAATAAGAGTCGCATGCGTGATACATCATACTCGGCGCTCGTAAACTAATACTTGCTCGGTTTCCGATTAAAAATGTATTAAAAATCTTTGCTCGGTTTGTGGAACACTCGTAAACCACGTTACTCGCAATCCGAGGTTCCACTGTAATAATTTTTAAAACAATTACATGTAATCAAATTGAATCGGTTATTTCCCACGGCAAACCTGACTTCATTCTTATGCCATTATGATGAGACATTGTTGCATAAAAAATATTTTACATTTTACAATTTGCAATTTTACATTTTATTACCACAACTCTACCACAACAGTGTTCAATGTTACGAATTTCTGTTAAGAATTTATACCATTACAACATTACTTTGGTAATTTGCCTTTTTTATTCTCATTACAATGGCACCTGCTAAGGGATGAATACCTACAAGCACATTATCAGCTATCTAAGTTAATGTGTCGAAAGTACTACAAATGGGCAAGCGTAAGGATCTGAACGACTTTGACAAGGCTCAAATGAAAATGTCTAGATGGATATACCTTCTGCTAATGTCCTGGTTCCAGATTCTACAGCACTCCTCATAAACGGGTGGGTTTTATTGTTATGGCTGTTCAGTGCACATATATACAGTAGTATTGATAGGATTGATTACATTTAATGATCATTTTATTTCCTGTGCACTTTAAGCAATCGGTTATGAAAAATGGAAATTCATTATAATAGTTACACATTTTTAAAACATGCCTTGTTGCATTTTTTCCTGCTTACTTGGGCAACTGCTGTGTAGGTGAAATAAACCTAAAGTTCGAAGAATACGTCTGCATATAATGCCAATTACTGGAAATAGGCATGCTTCCAGATATGGGCATACTTTGGTTTTAGGAAACATCGTGTTTGTCATGATAATATTTCAAGTAATAGATGCTTATACAAATAATCCTACATGTACTCATTTGTAATGTGCGCTGGGTAACTTAGAAAACAGATTTTTACTTGCTGTCTAATATATCCCGCCTTGACACGTGCCATTGTAACAAGATGTTACACATTTTAACTGTAAGTGGGATAAATGTTGTGCCAGAGTAACTAACAAAAATGGTTGAAGAAATGACAACTGATAATCCAGCAATGGGGTCCTGGGTACCCAAGGAACATAGATGCATGTTGGGAAGTAAAGGCTATCCCACCTGGTCCAGTTACTCAGAAGAGCTTCTGTAGCACCAACTGCTGATAACATTAATGCTGGCTATGATAGAAATGTGTCAGAACACTCAAGGCATCGTAACCTGCTCCGTATGCGGTTGGATAGCTGCAGACTGGACAGAATACCCATGCTTACCCCTGTCCACTACCAAAAGTTGATACAATTGGCACAAGAACTGGACATGGGCATTAAAAGAAGCTGGCCTGGTTTGGTTAATCATATTATCGTAGATGGTTTCATGTGTGTGCATGTCTCAATCCTGGGGAAGAAATGCCAGAATGATGCACTATGGAAAGAAAAAGAAGCAGGTAGAAGTGGTGTGATGCTCTGAGCATTGTTCTGCTGGGAACCTTGGGCCTTGGTTTTTATGTGGATGTTACTTTAACACCTACTTCACCACCTCCCTAAACCTTTAAGACCAAGTAAACTGATTCTTGACAATAGTATTCCCTAATGGCCTCTTTCAACAGGAATAGTTTTCCAACCTGTCAGAAAGTTCAAAGTGCTGACTGGCCTCCAAATTCACCAGATCTCAATCTGATCAAGCAGCTGTGGAAGCCGCTGGACAAACAAGTGCAATTCCATTGAGTCCCCATATCACAATTTGCAGGACTTCATACCTCGCCACGCCAGAGGGTTTTTTGGCACAAGAGGCACCTCAACAATATTAAGCAGTTGGTTTTAATGTTATAGCTTATGAATATAGACTTTTTCTCAGTCCTTCCATATGCACAGGTTCAATCTGTTTTGGGGCAATTGACTGGAGCAATCGACCGATTATATTGCCATACAATGACCGTTTTCAAAGTTTGAAATATAATCTTTTAAAAAGGTACCTTTGTCTTGTCACAACATCAAACACTTGTATTCATGACTTTTTTTTTTCGTCAGAATACCTATTATTCACCTTAGATTTTTTTGTAGAGAAAACAGGGACATGTTTAAATCTTCCTGGCTTAAAAAAACAGGAGCTATTTGCTTCCCACCTCGAGTCTCTTGATGGTGATTGTTGATTGTGGAGAGTTTATCTTACCTTGCTATGTTCGTTGCTGTTTCTCTAATGTCTAAAAGTAAAAGGAAAGCAATCTCTGCCACACACACACTTCCCCATTATCCTGATAGCATGAAAATCCCAGGATGGGGAAAGGCAGCTTCTGTCGTCCACATGAGAGAAGTAAAGATAACTCTCCTCCAGTTGGAGATGTAGTGTCGTCACATCGGTAAATTGCATTCCAGCAGTATGGGTAAAAACAGCAGCGGTTTCAGTGAAGCGCAGTTAATCTGATGTGCTGGATCTGCGGATTTAGCCCAAGAATAAATGGCATCTTCTCTGAAGAGATCTCCAGACTTCCTTAAAGTATTCAGGCTATCCAAAAAGTTTCTCCTGTTTGTGACAAACCCATGGCAATATGTGGAGCGCCGACTTAACTAAAAAGTCAGTACACAGACAACACTTTTGACTACATTAAAGGCATTTATACCAATATGACATGGAATTTGGGATTCTGAATGGTCAGAAGGGCTTAATTGATTCATTTTAACATAAGCTCTGACAGTGGTGCAGCTCCAAATGACAGGTTTATATTAATGCACTCATTGTAATAAGCTAATGTTTTTATAGTAATAGGTCATTCACATGGACCAGTGCTATAGATCCCTCACATACAGTAAATGGATGAGGAATTGTAATTGTTGACATGTTGATTTTTATAGACATTTTCTGAGCAATTGTGGAAGGAGTCTCTAGTGTCAGTGTCATGTTTTCCAACATCCTGTAGCTTTGTCTTTGGGACAGAGCAGGAAACCTTGCCATTTTTTTGCCATTACCTTTAACAAGAATAAAACGGAAAGGCTATGGAGAAAATGACTGTTTATAGCTGTTATTAATATTGTTTATATAATAAATTAATCGTTTAAGGCTGTGAGTTACTGGGTTATTGATCAGAGGGTCAGGGGTTCAAGAGCCAGAACCAGCAAATTGCCACTGTTGAGCAAGGCCTTTAACCCTATCTGCTCCAGTGGTGCTGTATCCTGTCTGACCCCTGCACTCTGACCCTAGCTTCCTGACTGGGATATGCAAGAAAATAATTTCACTGTACTGTAAGGTACATGTAACAAATGATTGAGTTATTAATTACCAAACTGCATATACTGTAAATGTCAGGAAATGATTCAGGTACAGAACTTCACTCATCAAAATGCATATAAAATAAATGTGAAAACAGTTACAAACAAGAACTTTTAATGAAGCAGGGAACACATAGACTTTGAAATAGGGTGAGCAATTCATTACAACAGTCAGCAAGAACAACAACAACAACAGATGCTAAACAACAATACACTGCAAAAAGAACCTAAATCGATAACAAGCAGGTGAACATGATCAGGGCCATGTAACAAGCTGGTACTGATTAGAGGTACAGTCTATTGCCTTTCTGGTTCTACTATGACAGGTATGAAAATATATACTGTATAGGGAGAAAAATGTTCGTATTCTATGAGAGCCCCCTGAGGTTGTGTAAATTTATAGATAGGGATTGAGATACAGTATGAGAAGGGGTTTTTCTTTGGAGTGCTGGAACATGCTGGAGTGCTCTCAGTATGCACAATGTGCTCTGACATTATTACACAATCATTTTTGCATACAGAGGTTCATTTATTTGTTTATTTTTCTAGTATTGATGTTGGGGACAGTCAAATCACTCCATTGAGAGAGATTGGGTCTTAAGAGAGGGTAAATGCTTTATTGTCATAACCTGGTCATTTATTACATTCAGGTCATCAGCTGACTCCATTTTACTGGATAATTTCACATAATACATCATTTCTCTGAACATAGACCTGACCAACTGAAGCAACACCAGATCCAGTGATGTGGTGTGGGGATAATGTTTGGTAAAATCAACAGATTTGTCCTATATGTCCTTTTTGACTTAGTACTGTGTGTGTGTTGTACATCATATGTCACCACTAGAATAGACAATGAATTGTAACCAGAAGAACTTCTAGAGTGCCCTGTATGATTTTACACAAAACCTCATTAAGCAGAACCTTGCTGCTACACATCTGTGCATGCGCACACAGACACACTCTCACATAATTCTCGTCAATTAATTTCCTTCCTCCCAAATGAATAACCAGACATTTAATGTGCAGCAAAAGTACAGTTATAAATAAAAGGAGCATTAATTACTACTTAATCAGGAAATGTTTAATATACATCCATATTGAAATAAGTAGGCTACGACACATGACTCATAAACTCTGTTATATGAGCTTGACACACAAATTCTTTCCATACGCTACTTCTTATTATCTGTGTTAAAACACCCACAATAAAACGACCACTACAGTAAAACATACAGTATGCAGCTATTCCAGACGAGCACGATAGTGTTGGGAAGTTTAGATCATTTTAGTGACTTGGTCCTTTGAATCTCGTTCATCAAAATGAACAAATCTTTTTTTGAGTCATTTAGTTTATTTTGGTCTTTTGATCAGAAATAAAAATAAAATGTTACATTTTTAATACACAGACCTCCAACAGGTCTACATACAGTTCCGGTAATAAAAGTATTACAATGCAGCTAAGGACATTATTCTATTATAATAAACAGAACGAGCAGCTCACCTCTCATATCTTCTGGTCCGAATCGTTCGTTCTTGTGTCACCTGACTCCTATAGATGCTATTCAGTAAATTACACATTAAACAGAATTGAGCGGTTCTTCTCATGAGTCTTCTAGTCGTAGTCATTCTCCTTTTGAATCTTTTGCACTGCACAGCATCTATGGGAGTCACGAGACAAAATGAGTATAGTCGGAAAAAACTGGGGAGGCCTGGCTTCCCTTGGGTTCCGAGAGAAAACACCACTGTTCAGATCACAACACGATGTGTGATGGGTGCATCGCTTCTTACCCTGCTACTCCCAGTGCTCTAGAATAGGGTTAAACTGCTCTCTCTCACACACAATAGGATAAAAATTTGAAATTACTTACACATGTTTTTTTGCCTTCACTGCATTTCACATTTCTAAAGAGATAAAAGTGTCCAGCATATCTGTTTATATTTATATACTTGGTTGAAATGAATTTTTTATTTGTCTAAAGTTTTAATGGCAGCATTGCTGCATCAGAGGCTGCACTAACAGCAGTCACACCGCAGGCATTTTTTCATGTCTACAACACAAAGCGATGTAGAACAAAGAGAAGCCAGGAGGCAAATATCACAGTGTGGAGCTCCGAGGCGAGATGAAGGACCACACACAGTCCCAATGGAGAGAAAACACAAACATCAATGGATGAACACACAACTCAGTGTGGACTCCCTGCTCAGCACTGCACTACATCCCACACCCAAGAAACTTTGATCAAGAGAAAAGATAAGAAGAGCTTAGTAACCTCATGGAGGAAAGTTTAAAACTCATAAAACACATAGAAGAGAAGAAACTTTAAAAAAAATCAGCAATGTATTAACATAAAGATTAGAGTAAATATTGAATACATTATACTGTATGTGTGTGGCATGAGCTAGTTGCATTCAAAACATTTTATTTGCCTTTAATGACATTTACTATAATTTTATATACTGTATACTTATTATACATATATAATATCACAACGCAAAACATTAAGCCTAATATTGTGTAAGTTCCCCTTGTGCCATCTGGGCAGCTCTGGCCCCCTTCTGTTTTGACTCCATAAGACCTCTGGGGTGTGCTGTGGTGTCTGGTAGCAGCTCCCTTGGGTGCTGTGCGTTGCAAAGTGGGACCTCTGTGAATCTGACTGGTTTCTCTGATGCATCCCTTGGGTGCTTAATTGGATTGGGAACTAGGGAGTTTGGAGGCCATGCTGAAGGACTTTGGATCTTTGTCTACGGGGCCCCATGTATGGTAGGGTGTAGTGCAATAGGTGTGCTGGTGCCTTTCAATCAATGTCATCACTGCCTTTTTTAGAGTGAGTTATGCTGCAGGATTTTTTATTTTTTTTTGCAGGATTGGACCAGAGCCATGAGTGCCCATGACCCTGTCACCAGTGTACTGATATATAATTGATAATCACTGTTAATATCAAAATGGTTAAATGTTTTACAAAAAATTAAGAATATCTTAAATCTATAATTACAATAATAATAATAGTCATTTTATTGTTTTTATTTGTATTATTATTATTATTATTGTTATTATTATTATTATTATTATTATTATTATTATTATTATGGAACAATTATAAAATTACCTTTGATGTGTGTTTGTTTGTTTGCTTTACTGGTAGACCTTTTTTATTTATTTATTTATTTATTTTTTACAAATCTAAAATACATAAATAATATAACATAGATAATATACATTTTTATACACATAAATAGATCAATAAAACATTCTTGTTAAAATTAAGCAAAATTACATAACCACAATGCCAATAACACACTTTTTAAAACTTAAAATTCATCTACAAATAAACATAAGTTCCATGTAAAATATTAGATTTATCACTTCCTATATTAGACTTCCTACTATAGATTAGACAAACTTCCCATAATCACCTCTGTGTAGTGTATATATACCCTATATAAGCCTCAAAATGGTATTGTGAAGATTATTGGAACTTATTAGAAGTCACAAGATTTTAAGCAGGTAATCCTTGTTTATTTGGTATTTCAAATAACAGGTTGCTGATAAATCACAGTTGCTGATAATGTAAAAGTCACAACTTCAATCAGTTCAAATTGGGAGAGTGATTTGCCTTTCATTTTGTGTTGAGGCAGAAAAATTAAGAATTGTCGGAAGCAAAATTAAAAAAACAAATCATGTCAATCAAGTCCATCTGCAACATTATACTGTACGTGCAAGGTTCATGGCGCTGTAGTCCAACATTCTTGGATGGGGATAAAAGACAACAATTGATGAAAGATCTCAGTGTAAGATTGTATGGATGGTGGTAAAAAAAAAAAAATTAAAAAAAAACCTCGATTAACTGCCAAACAGATTTGAGCTGACCTTCAGACACAAAGTACAATGATGCCACCTTGCACTATCTATTGCCATATCAGTGAAAAAGGACTCTATGGTGGGAGACCCAGCAGGACTGCTTTTCTGAATACACACATACAAAGCCAGGCTGGGTGTTTGCCAAAAAACTAAAATCTTTATGGAAAATGCACTCTGGGGATCCAATGTAGAGGTTTTTGCTTAATCCCATCATATTAATATTTCTAGGAAAATAATAATAATTTTTTTAAAACTATAATGTTAGGAGATTGATTTGGCACTGGGCGTCTCGAATCTGTGTGTGGTCTCCAATGGTTTTTCAAGAACAATGTAAATAAGCTAAAAACATTTAAAAAAAAAAAAAAAAGCTTGGTCTCTCCCTTGGAGAGTCTTTCAGCATGACACTGACTCAAAGTACACAAAAGCAAATAGAAATGGGTTCAAACAAGTGCTAGACTGTTTTGAGGTAGCCAGAAAGAGCCCTGATATAAATCTCATAAGGAGATCTGAAAAGAGCTGTTGTGAGAAACCACCCATACGGGACACTTGAAAGAGTTTGGAAAAGAAGAGTGGTCCAAAATTCCCGTAGAGAGATGAAGAAGAAACTGATTCATGGCTACAGGAAGTGCTTGATTTCAGTTGTTCTTAAAAAGGTTGTGCCAACAAATATTAAATTAAGAGAGCCACTATTTTTGTCACTACACTTTTTAGGATGATGAGTTAAATGATATTGTATTTTTCCCCTGAAATTTTGGGTTCTTCCAGTACAAATGAAGGAAATACCTATTTGACAGTAATTACCAGCCATTTATAATGTCATATTTGTTGTGTAAGAACTGGTACATTATTGAGGCAAACAATTTATGAACAATTATTAATAATTTCTTTAACATTATTTCACCATAACTTTAGATTTCTTGCTAGTGTCATATTGCAAAGAGAGATAAGTGACTAATGTAGGATGTCTTAACTCACTGAGAGCTGAATAACCTTTACAATATGTGCATCAGGTTTTCTTTTGATACAACATTTATTAAGACACATTAAACATTTCTTGTGAGTTGCTTGGTGTGAATGTTCACCTGGGTTTGGTGTATATACTGTATCTTTTTCTACAGTTGCATGTCAAACCATTTTTGTTTCTGCTCATTGCCTTTATACTGTAGTAGGGCAAATCCTTCGGGTGTTGCTTTAATGCTTTAATTTCAGAATTGAGCTAAAATATCTAGAATTTATATTTTTTTAAAAAATTTTTTATTGTTCCCTATTTAATTTTTGGGTTTTCATTGGAAATTTTGTAGAAATAAATTAATAATTTACAGATAAACAAACAAACAAAGACATACATATGAAAATATATACTGTACAATCAGTCAATTAAATATCATAAAACGTGTAACGACGCGGGTCGCGTGAGGGGCAGAGCCGCACATAAACTGTTCAGAACGGGCAGATCCGCAGGCTGCTGCTATGCGGAGTTCTGAACAGACGCGGCCATTAATACACGCGGTTGCCAGGCAACGCCGCCGTCAGGCAATCAGCCTGAACGAGCAACACCTGGTGGCGTGTTCATGTAAAGGGTCCTGATAGCTCGGCACTTTGTGTCATCATTAGGTAGCACCGGTAAAGGTATCAGAGCCAAAGACACACAGAAAAAGAAACAAGCTGAGTTGAGAGACAGCGGCAAAGCCACAGCCTCTGCCTCCCTAAGACGCCGGCGAAAGAGAGAGAAAGCGAGAGAGAGCTGCACGCAACAATTCAGTTTAATAGTGCAAAGCACAAACTCTCCCTCTTCTCTAAATAAATTCTCTGTAAGGGCATAAGCTCTTTAGTTCTATTCTTTAGTTTTATTTTTAGTTACCAGAGCCTCGTCTGTTCTCGTGCCGGTGGTGGAGTTCTGTTTATTTAGTGTTTTCAGTTTTCTTTTGTTTTCTTTTACGTTCCTTAATTAATAATCCCACGCCATCTCCAAACGGAAAGGTCTTCCCTTGTCATAAGCACTCTCACAAACTCCTATTTCATTGACCCCCTCTAAAGCCCTGCGTCAGGCCTCTTATCATTAAAACAACATGATAATTTTTTTGGGGGGGAAGAAATGTTCTCAAATCTGATTGTGTAGAGGACAAAATGAAAGCTATGTTCACATTGCCAGCCTCAAGAGACTTGACTCAAATTTTTTACCCCAATGTGACAAACATATTTTTTTTTGTTTCCTTAGGGCTGTCTGAATGCACAAGTCTTTCAGAGGACAGACACATCCACATTAGCATCAGATAAAAGTCATTTGTAATTAGGAATGTAAACCATCATGACATGGACATGGACATCCAATCTGACCAAAAACAGAAATTCACGCCTTACTCAGCAACGATTATAGCGAGCATGCCTGAAGCAGAAATAAGGGCTGCATTGATGCAGCGTGAGGAGTAGAAGCAAGTTGACCGCTCATTCCATGTGCAGGTACTGTTAGCACGCAGGCATAAGGATGCTGCTCACTTTTTCATTTGACTTACTGGTTGCATGACAGGAGTTTTACCAGGCTAATGAGTAATGTAATGTATATTGAATTTCAACTAAATTATTTAAATGAAATTTCTCGGGCAGAGCATGGTTTTGGTGTTTTGCAGCAAAACTAAACCGATACCTTTCTCTCCCACCTTCAATTTCATCCTCCATCTTTCTTAGTACAAAACTGTGATGAGTTTCATGCTGTTTTGACATCAAAGTCATATGAATTTATATTTGACTGTTCAGACTGAGGTTGCATTACAAAATACAGTGGAACCTCGGATTGTGAGTAACGTGGCTTACGAGTGTTCCGCAAACCGAGCAAAGATTTTTAAATAATTTTTTATTCTGAAACCGAGCAAGTATTAGTTTACGAGCGCCGAGTATCATGCTTCACACATGCGACTCTTATTTTGACACCGAGCGTCACTCTCTCACCCCCCTCCCCCGGCCCCTCCCTCCCCATCACGGCTTTGCAAACACACAGAAACTGCTCGTGTGCGCGCAATTTGACACCGATACACACACACGCGCACGCACAGACGTTTCACTCCCTCCCCGGCTTCACAAACACACAGAAACTCTGCTCTGTCGCGATTCTTTTCAAAGGTAAGGTGCTGGTTCATTTTTTTTGTTTGTTTTTTTTTTACTTTACAGCAGTGATTCCCTTAGTATGCGCTCACGCCAGGTCAGAGAGATTTTTTTTCCTGTTAAAACGGTGTTTCTGTGTTTATGTGCGTGTCCGTTTGTTGTGAAACTTAAGTGATTCCTTTAGTATGCGCTCGTGCCAGTCTCGCTTTTTTCCGTTAAAACTGTGTTTCCGCTGTGTGTGTTTGTTGTGAATCTTAAAAAGCGAGGTGGGGAGAGGGAGGAGGAGTGTTGCTGTGTAAAACGAGGCGAGGGAAGGGGCTAATTCCACACACACTCACACACATGCACACGGCGCCTTCGCGCACCAACGGAAACATTTATCGGTCAGGATTTATTTGTACTTTTTTTTTTTTTTTTAAGGTAAAATGCAGATTAATTTGTTTTATTTTCATTTTATAGATTGTATTATTTTTTTTTGTATTTATTTTTTGGGGCTGTGAAATTAATAATTTGAGTTTTCATTATTTATTATGGGAAATGATGATTTGGTTTACGAGTGTTTTTGGAATATGAGCCCACTTCCGGAACGAATTATGCTCGTAATCCAAGGTGCCACTGTATCAGATTTAAGTCTGACTTGGGATACATATGAAAGTTGCCCAAATCAGAATTGAAAAGATCTGATTCCATATGGGTTGGGCTGCTCACACTGGCATGAACTCATCAGAGTCAGATGTCACATTAAGGGTCCATCTCCGAGAGAATGCTGGCTAGTCTGTTCTTAGTCCAGTATATTCAGTGGACCATGTCATACAGCTTTACCACTGAACATTAAAAAATGCTGACTCATTTCATGAATGTTAAATAAATATATAAAAAAAATTACCCATGTCTTAAAAAAAAAAAAACATTTATGTGTGCAATGCACTATACAAGTCTCTGTGACGAGATCATGTGCTCACAAATCAGCCCAGGGTTAGAGGTGAGTCAAGAACATGGAGGAAGATGAAAGACATTGATTTTTAAAAGGAAGCAGTGAGACAGTATTGAGTAAAGCCTGGGAGATCAAGCACAATAATGAACAAGCAAACACAATCTGTAAGGAGAAGATGGGTCAAAGGTCACAAACCAGAACCAGCACTCTCTCTTTCTCTCCTTTACTGTAATTCCTCCTGAATTCCTCCTGAACATCAGTGACAGATGCTGCAGGGGGGGAAACAGAGCAGAATACATTCTGTACCATAATTGTTTTTAGGACTGATATCTTAGCAAGACATTTGCTAAATGTTATTAACTGATGGTGAATGGAGTAATTAATTTAAAGAATATTTTTTATTATAATTTTTCTAAGTGGAAAATTATTCTATTGTTTAAGATTTAAAAGCAGGTCAACTTATTCTCATGTTACATCCTCATATGATTTTATTTTGATTCTCAAAAATACAGATGTGTTCAGTGTTCAAGAACAGGTCTTAAAGTTTTCAATTATGAGATGATTCCGTATTTTACAGAATGATTGGCAACACTACTAATACATAAGCTGGCATTAGAATAACTCCGAAAGAAAAGAAAGAAATGGTTGGTTACATGTTAAAATAAGTTTTGTGCCAAAAGAAAAAAAATATCACTATATACAGTATGCACAAAAGATGTATGTCATGTTTTCCCAAATGTTACCTAAAATATAAAGTAAACAAACTTTTAAATCATTTAATACTTGGATAAATGAGGGCCTGAGCAATGTACAAAAACATTATACTTTTGTGCTTGAACTACTGTACCATACAACTAGACCTGGAAGTGCTTGGCTGCTGCTGATGGAGTGTTATAGAGCTTCTTTCCTGTCTTTAAGTCTATGGTAAGGCTCCAAAGATCATTATTGTAGATGTGTTTACATGGATCCCTATACTCCAATAATACTCAAATAATAGTCCAACAGGAACAAAAGTGCATCATCAGTCAGAACAATCTCACCTTATCCGGCCTGATCAAAATGAGAGGAGTGGTGTGAACATTTGATAATCTGTTCAAACTGTAAATATTAGCCACTTACAGTAAACACTTTACTGGATCATTTCTTTTTTTGTGTGTCTGTGTATACATGTAAATGTCTTGCTTCTGAGAAAATACTACCCTGCAAACTCTATGAGGACATCTCTCTCTCTCATCTCTCTCTCTTATTTTTATCCACTGAGAGCTGAGGAAGGGGCACTGATTAGTTCATATTTCATAAAGCTGATCATAGATGAGCCTGAATTCTTGTAATCAATGAAGGTGGGCTTTATCAGAAAAGATAAATCCTGAAGTCCAAGAAAAAAAATCTTCTTCCTCTTTTATATTTCTGTCAGATTAATGGCTGGCAGAATCGTTTTGCACATGTCAAATGTTATTTTCTTATTAAATGCTTTGATCATCTAAACATACATATTAGCTCAGCATTCATGTAAACAGATAAAATGAAATTTCTGATTGGAACAATTACCTTATACAGTAAATGAGCATTATAATTAGCAGACTAAAGCACTATTCGGACGGCACTAGTTCTACTGGGGGATGTTTGAGTTTGAATTTTTTTCAGCCGACGTCCGTCATTTCATGTATGGTTTCGGATGGGACTAATATCTCCGTGTTTATTACGGAGGTGGGCGTGTCTGTGTTTTTCATGTGGGCGTTGCGCAAGACCACGTGTTGAGGATGAGGATTTCTATTGGATCGTAGAAAGCAGAAACTCGAATACCGGCCCGCTAGAGATTGTACAGTAGTTCACGTTGACCAAAACACACAAGAAAACGCGTTTCGGAAAAAAAAATTTTTTCGGCAAACACAGACTTTCGCATTCGGACGGAATTAGATTTCTCAGAGGACCGCCGAGTTTGCTGAAAAACAGTAGATAATTTGCTCTGGAATTTTTACAGAGGTTGTGTCAGAAAAAGACAGACATGGCAGATTCGGACGGGATTAAAATCACAAAGTACCTCTGTGAAACAGAAATTTCTCTAACGTCCCCCAGTAAAACTAGTCCCGTCCGAACAGTGCTTAACTTGAACTACCAGGATATGAAGCAGGCTAACATGTGAACTAGCACTGCATCACACAGGCTAAATTGACTAACTGGTAGAGAAACAGGCTAAGTAAGAAGCTACCATCATAGCAAACAGGCTAACAATGAAATAGCATTGTATCACACATGCTAACTCATGAACTAGCAAAGTGAACAGGCTAAAGCATAGTGTTGCTAACTCTGTGAAATGGAAATAAACAACAGAGGGAAGGGAGGGGAGTCTACAGTACGTTTGCTTCCATTGACAAGAAATTGGATCTTGTACTGTAAGTCCTGGTTTGACTTGAACACCTCATGTATATTATTTTCTCTTTCTATGATATATGATGTGTTTAAACTTTGTATAAAAGTTGTATGTAACATGTACATTATAATTAATATTGTTACTAAAAATATTTTTTGTGACTTGGTTGGTTTACATTACGTTTTGGTAAAAACAATCACAGTGAACATACAGTATTAGTTCTTGCAGACTCATTTGAAGTTGCCCCTTGGGCAGTGGCTGCAGTGTAGTGTAGTGGCTGTAGTGTGTTTGGTGATCTCCCCTACAGTCTCTCACGAAATAAGTAAATAAAAAAAATAAATAAAAAATTGCTAATGTCAAGACATGTAACTTTGGATATGAAAGTATATCCAATGTTATGTAAGCAAGTCACACAGAAAGGCAGGTTAAACCTAAGTGTTATATTTTACTATGTACGTTATATAATATTGTCCTCATAAAGAGATAACAGCTGCATACCCTGACATTCTGCCCGGTTCTCCTTTTCTTTACTACCTGGGCACCTAATGACTTTGACTTTTCTTTAAATTATTTTTATTCGATCACCATCAGGACATCTCACACCCTAATTAAGAGTCGAGACTAAAGTATTTCACCTTGGGGATGTGTAGGCTGGTTATATATCTTACATGCACAGTGCAGTGTATATTAACATGACCTGTGTTTTATTCAATGGCATTTTGTAGTGCGAGTGGTTTTACTTACCTACAGCATTGCTGTATAAAGTTAGTTGTGCACTTTTTTCCTGCTTCCCCTGGAGTCAACCTTAGGAGATGTCCACCCCTCCATAGCTGACCATGATATCTCCCTCACCTCATACTTCCGAGTAAGAGACATTTCCAGTCAGTCCCTTGACTCGCTCACAAACTAGAATCAGGGTAATAACATGAAACAAATTAAAAAATACAACATGCAAACGAGTGATAGGAAACCAATCGCACAAACGTTACCATTAAATTTTCCCTCCCCCCTCCCCTCATGCTCAGTGCCCCCCGGCAAAATGCCGCCATGGGTCATGAGCACCAGCCTGTGAGAAGCGTATTCTCTGTTTTGTTAGAGACCATGACAGACAGGCTGAGGTTAGAGGAGAGGTTTCCTTCTATCCACTGATTCTTTGCATCTCATATAAATCAACCTGTCGTAGCAGTCTCAACTGTAATATTTCTCCCATAGATTTTATTTTGATTCTCAAAAATACAGATATGTTCAATTATCAAGAACAGGTCTTAAAGATTTAAATTATGGGATGATTCCATATTTTACAAGATGATTGGCAACACTACTAATACATAAGCTAGCATTAGAATAACTCACAAACTAGCATTATACTAAACAGACTTCAGAAAATCACAAGACAGTAAACATGCTAAAAAGGGGAAATTGTACACATTGTATATTTCATTAATCTTGAGCCACGTAGAATGCATTTAATGTGATTAAAATATCTGAAACATAATCAGAGCACAATCTCCTGCTGTTGTTATCACTGGGTGAAAAAGGGGGGTTAAGGGATTAGCACAGGAGATTTCAGCTGTCTTTCACAAAAAGCAGAACAAATGAACAAACAGATGAGTAAAGGACTCAAAATAGAGCGCTGGAAATTGTGTCTCTCTCTTCTCCACAGGAAAAAAACAAAAGCAATATTTGGACAAATCGTCTCCTTCGGTCTATGCAATTTATTCAGAACTCGTCTCCTATCATGAGTGGCAAGTGCAGATTGTATTCTTTGTTCTTTTGCACTATGACAGCCTGTTATTTCTCTCCATTCTCTATTGCTGCCGTCACACTGACTGATGCCTTCAACATGCTACTACAAACACACATCTGTCTGAGTCATTCAAGAATGTTTCTTTAAAACACATAAGGTATAATCAATGCACATGGAAAACTTGCAAAATATGTATCACCTGTCACAATGTTTTTATTTTAAAGTAACCTTGGAGCCCAAAAAGTGTCAAATTCAGGAAAGAAGTGGGAAAAAAATCCAATCGATAAGGGGAAAGGTGCACACTACTTAAAAATGAGTGCACTTCCTTCTTCTTAAACATCATTTTCCTCACTGAAAACTTTTTAAAAAATGCAGAATCTTTTTCTTGACTTTGCTCCTGTTTTATTATAGGGGTTGCCACATTGGATCATTTGACTGATTCAAGATATGGCACAGGTTTTATGCTGGATGCCCTTTTTGTTGCAGGCCCTATTTCCTAACCGTGTTTGGACTGGCACTACATGCAGTGGGGGGTTTGCATTGGGGATAGGATGAGGGGTTCTGCCTAAGAACCCAACAGTGCCCCATAAAAGGCAGCATATGAGTATCAGCCTGTAAAGTCAGGAAGGAAGAAAAAAAGGTCAAACAACTTCAAAGTCAACAATAGGAAAACGAATTATCGAATCCATATAAATATAGAAAACTAGAAAAAAAAAAGACAAATACGGAGGAACCAAGGAACTATGAAAAGCCCAGGGAAGTAAGAGGAAATGAGTAATGTTAAATAAAGAAACAATTCTAGAAAAGAAACAAGAAATTAAAAAGAGAGGAATTTAATAGGGAAGAAAAAAAGAACCCTTGGATGCAGTGCACCTGAGCACAAAATGGATTCAATTACTTATTTTCATTAAAATGCTACAAGCAATACCCCATAATTACAACATAATAGGAGTTTGTTTGAAATCTTTGCAAATAAAAATCACATGTAGATATGTATGTACTGTACGTGTGCCATTTTGCCATGAAAATCAAAATTAAGCTCAGGTGAATCCTGTTTCTTCTCATCATCCTTGAGATGTTTCTACAACTTAACTGAAGTCCAACATTGGTAAATTCACTTTATTGGACCTGATTTGGAAAAGAACCCACTTGTCTAAACTTGTATAAAGGTCCAACAGTTGCAAGTTAGAGCACAAACCAAGTCATGAAGTCCAAGCAATTGAATATAGGCCTCCGAGACAGGATTGTATCAAGGCTCAGATCTGGGGAAGATCCCGGTGAGCTCAGTGGCCTCCATCATCCGTAAATGGAAGAAGTTTGGAATCACCAAGACTCTTCCGTCCGGCCAAGTTGAGCAAAAAGAGACAAGGGCCTTAGTCAGGGAGGTGACCAAATGATTGTTAGTCTGAAAGAGCTCCAGCATTTCTCTGTGGAGAGAGGAGAACCTTTCAAAAGAACAACCATCTCTGCAGCATTCCACCAATCGGGCCTGTATGGTAGAGTGGTCAGGCTAAAGCCACTCCTCAGTAAAAGGCACAGGACAGCCTGTTGGACTTTGTCAAAAAGCACTTGAAGGACTCTCAGACCATGAGAAAATATTTTTGTTGTTGTTGTTGAAGCACCTTTAGCATCGATTACAGCCTCAAGTCTTTTTGAGTATGATGCCACAAGATGGTTGTTCTTCTGGAAGGTTTACTCTCTCCACAGAGAAACGCCGGAGCTCTTGCAGACTAACCATCAGGTTCTTGATCACCTCCCTGACTAAGGCCCTTCTCTCTTGGTCTCTCACTTTGGGCGGGCAGCCCACTTTAGAAAAAGTCCTTTTATGGATGGCCACTGTGCTCATGTATATATCTGAAGCCTTAAATGCTGCAGAATTTTTTCTGTACCCTTCCCCAGACCTGTGCCTCGATACAATCCTGTCTCGGAGGTCTACAGACAATTCCTTTCGAAATCATGTCCAATCAACTCAATTTATCACAGGTGGCGTCCAATCAAGTTGTAGAAAGATCTCAAGGATGATCAGTGGAAGGAGGATGCACCTGAGCTCAATTCTGAGTGTTGTGGCAAAGGCTGTGAACACTTGCGTACATGTAAGGTTTTTTTTTTTTAAATAAATAATATTTGAAAATATTAAACCTCTTTCACATTGTCATTATGGGGTATTGTTTGTAGAATTTTATAGATTTTGTAGAATCAATTTTGGAATAAGATTGTAACATAACAAAATGAGGAAAAAGTGAAGAACTGTGAATACTTTCCGCATGCACTGTACAGTATAGTATAAAGGAAGGAAGACACAAAGATGTTAATGGAAGAATGGAAGGAGGGAAGGTACATTATTTCACAGGAGAGAGAAAATCATGACTAATAAAATACAAATGAATGAATCTAATATAATGAGTATGGATGAAGGCTATAAAAGGAAAGGACAAATCTGAGGAAAAAGAAAATGAATAAAGTAAGGAAGAACCCATTCTGGGGCTTAATAAGAGAAAAGGTTGAAAAGGAGTGAGAAAGGGATGAGAGAAAAATAAACAAGAGAAAGGATGACTTTAGAAGATAAGCATGAATAAATCCTCTATTGAGTCATTTGTCCTTTCACAAACCTTGTGACATTAATCCTCCTCTGGCTAATCTGCCATAATCGGACTAAAGGCTACCTCTTTCTTACACTTTTAATTGGAGAGGGTGAGTGAGAGTCGGCCATTCTTCTCCCTGAATGAGAGAGCTCTCGGGAGCATTCAGGAGGGAGAAGCGATGATGTGACTGTGCAGATCAAGCGCAGTATTAAAGAGCTGTCACATAAAATGGGATCTGGTGTTGCTTCAGGATGTTTGTGATGCTGGGAAGCCTGCAGGGGCGGGGCTGCAGAGATGACAGTATTCGCCATGTTGACACAAACACTCATGAAGGATTCAGTTCTTTGTGAAAGGGAAATGGGGGTAAAAAACGTGCTGACAGACAATTTATCACTCACGTTAAATTACACCATAGATTACATCTGATTTTTCCAGTTGCTGAAAAGGTATCGATGCATTTATTGATGATGTCTTTAAATGATGTGTGGTGACTATGAAAAACTCCACTCGTTCATCCTCCTTTCTCTCTGAAGGCTATTATCTGTTAAAAGGAGCCGGTGATTTATCACCCATCTCTAAGACACATCCATTCACTGATAGTCCTATTACAGCTGTTTCCTCAACCAATGAAATATGATTCTGTGGCTTTTCCTTTCACCGAATAACTCCGGCTTTTCGGCATTGATTATGTCGAGGGCCAAGTGTTGGGAGTTTTACACATTGTGAATAGAAGGTTGGCATTTTAATATCACCGTAATATCCTGTGCACTGGTTTGGGTTATCGCTTAAATTATGCAAAATGAGACTTCTTCTTTCCCCAATAAAAGCAACAGTTCAGCCAACTGACATGAATCCTGAATGATTGAAATTACACAGGTGCTATCGATCTTTCTGACTCCCTTACACTCATTTCACATTAGCGGCTAATGTTGTGCCTGGTCCTTTTTTCTTACATTGATTTTCCTTCCTGAAAGACATGCTGATTTGCAGTTACTGTTATAACCCCAAGTGTTTTCTTATTTTTGAATAGCCTAAAAACAACTCGCTCATTATCTATACTGCTTATTCTGTACAGGGTCACGTACAGAAGCTTGGATCCTGCCCCAGGGCACTCAGAGCATGACGGGTCCCAGTCCATCATAGCGCACACAAGCATGCACAATTACACACTCACTTACACACTATGGATAATTTTGGAGAAAGTGAAAAAACAAAACAATTAGCCTCCTCTAATTGTTTTGAGGTCTTTGGACTGTGGGAGAAAACTAAAGTACCCAGAGAGAAACCCACCAAGCACACAGAGAACATGCAAACGCACACAGACAAGACCTGAGACTGAAATCAAACTCCCAATCCTGGAGGTGTGAGGAGATGATGTTAAGCACTAAACAATCTGTGAAAAAAAATTATTTGTCCTGGTAAAGGACAAAAAAACTGCTAATACATACATTAATATACACCAGTGATTTGCAGGGAAATGAATGATTTTCTGTCCAGTCAGGATATAGTAATTAATAGTACTATGGTGTTGCTTGGAATGCAAGGCCAAACATTGTGAGAAAATTAAATAGTGCTACAATAAAGTGTAAAATCTGCAAACAGTTTGAACAGCAGATAAACAATGCAAATATCAGCCATTTGAAAAAGCGCTCAAAGTTTCCATGAAGGACAAAATATAATAAATTAAAAGAGCTGTGTTGAGATTACATAAAAAATGTTAATCTACTCTGTTTTACTGTTTAATGCATTTTGTACCCCTCCAGCCCCTCCAGTAAGACTACGCATGACTTCTCTTCAGAGTTGACATGTCTGGAATCGATGTACGGGGCTTCCTCTGTGTGCTGACCTCTACAACCAGTCTGTTTTGACCGCCGAGGGCACCAGTCTATCACTGGTCATCTCTCAGCCATCAGTGCCGCTATTTCCTAAGTGGCCTAGAGCCTATTTGTTCCGCTGTGGCGCCTTAAACCGGGGAGACCCTTGGTGCCAATCGATGCTGACAGAATCCCAGCGACACATGAGTATAACCGCGGGGGTTAGATTTCTTTGTGGCATTAACTTCTTCCCATGAACTCTCTTTTTCATCACTCTCGTATACTTTCTCTTCGAGATGGTTATTGACATTTTCCTCTGCAGATTGAGGAAAAAGTGTCGAAGCGTGCCATGAGGCACCAGAGAAAGATGTTGGACGTGCATGCTTGATCAGTTCAGCACAGCTGGAATCATGCCATTTCAGCTCGTAAGACAATCGTCCAATATAAGCACGACAGCCTGTTGAAATGATATCTCAAATAAAGCCCCACATTGTGCACGCTTCATGAATAGGCTGTAGGTTTTGTAGTGCTAAACAGACATGCAAGAATTAAATAGATGAGTTAGATAAGAGTGATACAGATAAGTTTGATGCTAAATGTATGCATCAAAATATTACTTTTTGATCAACTTAGTCTTGACTGTTAATATGTTATTAATAGTTTGTTGCCTTTCCTTCAGCGACGTTAAGTGCCACAGCTCTCCTAGACATACAGTAGTATGAGACTATTAATCTCAATAGATCTTCAAACAACACAAAGTTCCAGGTTTTCAGGTCATGATGTTTTACCACTTTATTTAAACAGATCAATAATTCTGTTAATGGTGCAAAAGGGTATTTAAAAATTCCTGGATTCCTAGTCTGCCGTTAAATTGACTAATAATCCGACTCATTAATAAAATCAGAAATGTATTTGGAATTTACTTCTACGTATGCTTAAATATACTGTACAGTAGGTCTCTTCCAATCTGAACGGGGGGAAACAAATAGCAGTCATTTTAAGGGCAACACATTTTGGTACATACAATATATTTGATCATGAAACTACTGGTGTTTGTTTACGTCTTTCATGTCTTTGTACACAGACACATTATCAATTAGACGATGTGCACAAATGTGCAGTGAGCATAAGGACAGCCACGGTGGTAACATGGTGGGCGTCAGAGACCATGATGATGATGAGCTCAGATGGCAAACGATGCTTACAAGATGTGTCTCCTGATCAAAAGAGAGACTTGGGGAGAGGGTACAGCAGGGGTCCTGCGGATGCAAGCAGGTAAAGGCATGACAGCTGTCTAACTGCCACACAAAACATCACCAGGGTGTGTGTGTGTGTGTGTGTGTGGCTTCATGACTACTGTGCCAAAGACTCTTAAGCACAAGGCAACTCAACTTGCTGAAAGTTGGATGTGGACCACCGCAGGAGCACCACAGAGCAGACATGAATTGGGTGGTGGTTTATTCTCAACAGATGGCTTACAAGATCTGTGGGGCTTATTATTTTGGATTTATGTTACCCAGTTACACAGCACCCAATAGAAAGTCAATGTGAATGAACTTTATAAAGGAGAAAAGGTGGTGTTGGGAAAACTTTGAGCCATATTCACTGCACAGTTAAACATGCACGAAAGACTTAATAATGAAGTTGCTCATAAACATTCACTAAATATCTCCTTAATAACACTTATCTGAATATGTACATGAATATATAAATACAGTGGACCCTCGGATTGCGAGTAACGTGGTTTACGAGTGTTCCGCAAACCAACCAAAAATTTTAAATAATTTTTTTATTCGGAAACCGAGCAAGTATTAGTTTACGAGCGCCGAGTATCATGCTTCACACATGCAACTCTTATTTTGACACTGAGTCACTCTCTCACCTTCCCCCCCTCCACCCAAGGCTTCGCAAACACACAGAAACTCAAACACACAGAAACTCACACAGAAACTCTTTTCTGTGTACTTTTTTTAAAGGTAAAGTGCAGATTAATTTGTTTTATTTTCATTTTATAGATTGTATTAATTATTTTTGGGGGCTGTGGAACGAATAATTTGAGTTTTCATTATTTCTTATGGGAAATGATGATTTGGTTTATGAGTGTTTTGGAATACGAGCCCACTTCCGGAACAAATTATGCTCGTAATCCAAGGTTCCACTGTATGTGGACAGACTATTTTCCGTACAATGAAATTGAAATTAGGCAGTCAAGATGTAATTGAGGTTATGCCTTTCAGTTGTAATTCAAGGAGTTTAACAAGAAATATTACATTACAGTAAAATGTTTGCCTTTTTTTTGGTCATTTTGTATTATTCTAAAAGTCTACTCTTCAATCACGTCTTGACTGCTTCCTTTCAAATCAGTTGTGTGCTGTAGAAAGAGGGACATTTTGAAAAAGAAAATCATTTTCCAAATACATACTGACCTGATTGTAAGTATTCATATTTATGCATACTCAGAAGTAATGCAAATTGTATGCATGCAAATCAGAGCTTAAAACAAATGCCTGTCTCATGTAAACGTTCTGACCTTTGCCTTAATCCAAATGTTCTTGCAAGATATTGGCTCAAACAAGCAGGGCAGGACCACTTTCTGACAGTTTAATGTAACCACAAAATGTCATGCTGAAATAGTGTAATGTGAAAATCAGTTGTAAATGTACTTGTAAATATGAAAGAATTTTTAAGATGAATATTATATACATACATACATACCTGTATGACACTAACGAATACATTGAAGGCCAAAATTTAAAAAGTTTACATTTTTAGGCCAGGGCTTTACCAAACAACTCCATGTACAGTAGGGCCATGTGAATGACAAATGGAGTCATTAAGAAACTCACAATGTCCTCTTGCTTCTTCATTTTACTTCTTTAACTAATATGAGAAACATCAGGTTGTGTGTGGTAGTATGATGACAGTTTGTTATCTCCGTTCTCTTCAATTTAATACTTTAAAATATTTAATACTTTAAGCATAGTTCAAACGGTACTGTAGTACCAATTATAAAGATCAAAAACGAAACAAATGACAATCTAATAACCTAGAACTTGGAATTAATGGGGAAACAAAAACAAACAAAATTAAATAAGGCAAAGAGCTAATGCATTAAATGCTTTTATCTTTAAATAACCCAAATAATCAATCGTAGCACTAAAACAACTACCAAAACATTCACATCGACTTAAAATCCTAAAAACATTTTTTGTGAAATTGTAATTTACCCCCCACTTTAGCAGTTAGTGCCCTGGAGGATTCAGCACTTTGCTGAATTTTTTTCTCATTCATTCCTCCTGACAGAACTGCTGTAACTCAATCAGATTGGTGCTAAGACGCGCTTCCTTTATGCACATTGTTCTATAGGATTCAAGTGAGGGCTTTGTGATGGTTATTACAATACTTTCTTTACGTGGTTTATTTTTGTCTTTCTTTACTTTTGTTGTTTTAAACCATTTGTTGCAGTTTTTTTTTTTTTTAGAAAACCCTACTTTTTAAAAAAAAAATTACAACCCCACTATAAGACTAAGTGGTGAACTGATCGAGTTTAACCTTCTGATTGTGATCAGACCTTCTGATTCGAATGTCTTGTGAATTTGCTTCAGTGTTTCCTCCTAATGACATGATTAGAATGATTCTGCCACTCCCATGTTTCATACAGTAGGTGGTTTGCAGATTTAAAGCCTCTCCCTTTTCCCTCCCTACATGCTGCTCATCATTATGGCCGAACAGTTAGAACAAGAATTATTGTGGCAAATTTGATCCTATTTGATATATTAACTTTATATATTCAATATATTTGCATATACAGTAACTGTTTGTACAGATGGTCATAGTCTTTCTGTTCTTTGGAAATTGCTCCTAAGGAGGATCTCTACATGTGGGGGTCAACTCTTTAATTTATTATTTTTTGGCTGAGTTGCTTGAATTTCCTCTTGATATCTAAGGTGAAAAGGCACTGCGTCTAAAGTTAGGCCCTTAATAAAGATCTGTCTGCATTCTGCCTCCTAATCCCACACACAGAAAAAGTTAATCAGATAACAGCAGTGCACTTCTGTTTAGCAATGCAGACTGTAAGCATTACAAACTCTAAAATATTTTCCTTATGCAGCACTTATGTATTAAATCCTTTTTTTCACTCCACACAGTAAATAATTCTTTATCCATTTGCAATTTATCTCCATCATCATCATCATCATCATCATCTATGCAGCATTTTTAGCATTTTTCTTTCTGCATCTGTAAACTCACCCAGCACTGAGATTTGTTATGCAGTAGCTTTGCTCAGTCGTGCAACTCATATTCCCTTGGTTGGCACCACATTAATCAGTTAGCATAAAGACACAATGGATTCAATGGGCAAAAACAGCGTGGTGGCAATCGACCAGTCAGTCAGACAATTACACCATCTACGGAGACACTGTTGCAGTCTACAGCATGCAGAGAAGCACTCAGACATGGATCAAAAGGGGAAATGATGAATGCTAATAATTAGAGTATTATAGATTTATTTAATGGCTGTTTCTGTTGTATGAGTGACTAACAAAGATAGATATGGTGGCCTATGATTAGTTAACTGACATTTTAATAATACAAGCCATTATATTTGTATAGTGGACATGGTGGATTATGATTGCTTATTGGAAATGATGATAAAACCATGGCTTATGATGGGCCAGAGATGGCAAAACTGATTGAAACTGATATCTTAAATCTAATCATCAATTTATTTATTTTTGTTTAATACATTATTAATAAAAGTTTCCTAATGGATTTGGTGTTTGTCAGAATCTTCAATGGGAGTAAAAAAAAAAAGTTTGTTTTTAGGAATTCTGCTGTGTAAGAAATAGGTGTCACTAACTTTGTCAGGTCTTTTTTATTTAACATTTTAACTAAAAGGTGTCATAAATGTGTCTCGTATCGTGAAAAAAAATCTTAAATAGTATACAGATTGCCTGAGATAAATTTATCTTAGATTTTAGACACATTTATATTTAGTGTTATTTATTAAAAATGAATTTATGAATAAAAAATACTTTCCCTGTTAAATTTTTAACTCATGGCTTTTTAAAAAAAATAATTGCCCACCTTTCAAAAGGTTGTTGAAGGTCACATTAAGCTGAGTGATACTTTTATCTCTCCTAATGCAATGCTGAGAATATTTAGAGAAGTTATAAAACGCTTTTATGTGTGTCAGACAATAGGCAATTGTGCCATACTAATATACAGAAATAGTAGTTAAGGCAATAGAATTAGAGTGTAAGGTATTAAAGTATGTTGGCATGTTTGTAAAATATGGGTTGTTGATGTAATATAGCATTTTCACTGCCACCTAAGACAAAAAGAAATATAATTAGTTTTTTCATTATTTAAATGAATGTTTTATACATTGATGAATCCGAAAGCAATCTCCAAAAAAGTTCTGTCTGTGTCTGTCTTTACGTCTGTATATCATGCAAAATTGGCTGGACAGAAGTTAATGGAACTTTGTCAGTCCCTCGATATTCGCCTGAAGTTAAATCTACGCCATAATTTAAATCAAAATGTTGAGTAGGAGGGATGTTATCAGCTGTTTTGTGCCAGATTAAGTCTTTTTGGGACAAATATAGCTCATTTGCTCCCAAAGTGAAGGTGGCTATAGCGTCACTCAACAGAGCCAACCAACACAACAGTTTACCATAGATACACTGAGTAAGCGGAACACACAGAAGCGACCGTAATCCTTACAAAGCATCCAAATATTCATGAAAATCAATGAAATGCTCAACACAGCATGACTTACTCCAAGCAAGGTTTATAACTTTTGAAAACTGAACCTTCAAAGATGTAGGGACAGATCATTATACTGTATGTTTATTCGTCCTGCGGGAAATTTAAAACTCCTGTACAGTAGTTCTCATATGTTCCAAAATTAACGCAGACATGTGGAACTCCACTATGAGATAAAAAAATGAGTTGTTAGAGGAAAAAAAAAAAAAGAAGTATAAGCTCTCATGTTGTTGGACAATCTATATCTACTTTAAATAAAGGTCTGAAATCAATACTCATAATAAAGTTTTTTTCCCACCGCATACAGTATGATGAGAGATAAAGGCCAAAATCGCTGTGTAATCCATTTATTATGTAATCAGAAAGCGAACTTCTAGCTGCATGTGGAACGACTTTATTAGCATACAGAGTCTTCTGCCCTTTATACATTCCTCAAAGTTGATGATTCTCATCTGTTCTGCCTGAAACATACAAATATATCACTCACTCACTCATCATCTATACCGCTTAATCCTGTATTCAGGGTCACGGAGGGCCTGGAGACTTGGGGCACATGGACAGGGTGCCAATCCATCGCAGGGCACAGACACACACACATACACTCACTCATTCACAAACTACGGACAATTTGGGAACACCAATTAGCCTAACCTACATGTCTTTGGACTGTGGGAGAAAACCGGAGTACCCGGAGGAAACCCACCAAGCACGGGCAGAACATGCAAACTCCATGCACACAGAGACGGGAATCGAGCCTGGCCGGTGATTGAACCCGGACCCTAGCGGTGCAAGGCGACAGTGCTAACCACTACACCACCGTGCCGCCATACAAATATATATGTCCATCCTATATGTGATCAGCATAACAGTGGAAACTAATATCATGTTTTACAAATGTAAGGGTAGAGAAGTTACCATTGTACATCTAAAAACTGATAATCAGTCAAAGGAGCTATGAGTCAGGAGAGGGATGTTTCCTTAACCTCTGTGTCATTTTCTAGTCAGCGGTTTCAAAAGGTCAGACAAACCTGATCAGACACTTTAGCCTTCACTGTATCGGTGTCAAAATCCTGACTGATGCATTTCATGAATGTTATTCTTATTTGTGTGAGCATACTATAACTGCTGTGCTACAACCTTTTCTACCTTTTCATAGATATGAATATGTGAGATTAATTCAGTTTATTAAAATGTAAAATTGTGTTGTAATTTATTGTCTGTAATGTTTTTCCTGCTTAACATGCTCCTGTATGTTATTGGTGTCCATGTTCCTATGATGGTCTTCTTCCTAGTTTGTTCTACTACTGTATTAAATAAGAATCTAGGGTTATTTTTGATCTTATATAAGAATAGAGAGATCTGGTGTTGATCTGGCAGACCTAAGAGCTTTCTATAGCTCAAGGACGCTCTACTCCCATGCTGTCTGAAATACTACCAGCTTAGTTTGATGTCGCATTCCAGTTTTGGATTAGGCTATATTTAATGTGTGTGTGTGTGTGTGTGTGTGTGTGTGTGTGTGTGTGTGTGTGTGTGATTATTCTACCAGTGTTTATTACACATTATCTAGCGCAGGGGTCTCAAACTCAGTTCCTGGAGGGCCGCAGCCCTACAGAGTTTTGTTCCAACCCTGCTCCAACATACATACTACGTAGTTTTCAAATAAGCCTTAATGACTTCTTTAGTTGGATCAGGTGTTTGTAATTATGGTTGGAACAAAACTCTGTAGGGCTGCGGCCCTCCAGGAACTGAGTTTGAGACCCCTGATCTAGCGTATAGCAGAATGTTGACTTTAAGCATTCAGTCAACTGCTAAAGTTATACTGTAAGATTGTGATTCAGTCATAGTTGCTACTTTTGGGAGATTGTGATAAATCTACAGTATATGCAGTAACTGACGAATGTATGTCGGTACATAGCATGGTACGGTACATACGTTATGCTTAAGAAACATTTTAGATTATCTGAGATGACTTCAAACTGCAGAAATGTGACTATATTTTCAATATTTAATTCAAGTGAGATCAGATCTGATATTAGATCAAGAGTGAGATGAGCATTATGAGTGCGTCCTATTGTACTGATTAACACCTACTGAATCTAGAATAGACATAAACACTGTTCTCGGAGGGTCGTCCCGGGTTCTCAAAATGAATATTAAAATCTCCAACAATTAATGCTTTGTCTAAAGAAACAATCAGGCCGAGATGAAATCTAAAGAAATTCAGAACATGGCTCTGCACTGCAAAAAGGGATAGCTTAGTAAATATCTTAAATCAAGTGAGATGAAATACTAGATAAAAAAAGTACTTACTAAGAAATCCCTTTTTGCAGTGCAGGGCCATGTTACAAATTTCTTTAGTTCAAAAATATGCAGATTAGGCAAATAGCATTCCCAGATTGGCCTTAAAGTGTGTGTGTGGGGGTGTGTGTGTTTGTCTGTGTATAGAAGAGAATATACATGTACATTTAGGCATTTGCCAGACGCTCCTATCCAGAGCAACTTTCAAAAGGTTTCCGTCACTGGATAGAGACTTGGGTTACTAGCTTACTAACTAAGTGCCATCAGTCAAACAAAGTTGGGAAGGGTATTTATTTGTTTGTTTGTTTGTTTGTTTGTTTGTTTGTTTGTTTGTTTTAGGGAGGGGAGGGTTAGTCCCAGTACTGAAGAAATAAATACGTCAATTAAAGCTGTATGGACATCTAAAGGAAGTTCATTCTACCACCTACTGTAGATGCCAGAACAGAAAATCGTCTGGATGATGGTCTTCCCTGAGCCCTGAGAGATGGTGGGACCAGACGAGCAGTGCTGGAGGATCAGCGGGAACGTGGTGCGGTGCGTGGTGTGATTAGAGCTGAATTTTTATCTCAATATACAGTACATAGTATAATACAGTAGTACAATATAGTAAAGAAAAGAATCACCCCCTCTAAAATAATCACATTTTGTTACTTTGCAGCCTTATGTGAAGACAGACAGTTTTTGCTTTAGCCAGCTTTATTTACTCAGTGCAACCTTTATTATCCAAGTGGAAGATATTACACCAACATGTCAGGAAAAAAGCAATCAGTGACGAAGGCTCATCCCAAACTGGTTTACGCCTCACACCTCACACACGTCCGCGGGGAGTAAAGAGTTCCGTTGGGTCCAGATTGACTCTCAGATGTCAGGAACCATCTGCAGAGGGGCGGTACTGTAACAACGCGGGTCTCTGTCCAGCCATCTAGACACACGGTTGCCAGGCAACGCCGTCGCAAGGCAATCAGTGTGGACATGCTACACCTGGCAGCGTGTTTATTTATGGGACCTGATACTTCTGTACTTCGCGCAATTATTTAGGTAGCATCGGTAAGGTATCAGGACCAAAGACAAGAAAAGAAAAGAAAAAGACAGCGCGCGCATAAAATGTACAGTAAGTGGGAGAGGCAAAGACCCAGCCTCATTCTCCCTAAAGCACCGAGCGAGAGAGAGAGAAAGGGAGAGGGACACGCCTATGCGCTCGTCATTCAAGTTCATAGTGCGAAGCACAAATAAAGAAATTCTCTCATAAATCCTCAGTAAGGGCATAGCCCCCGAGAGGATAGAGTTTTTTATTTCTAGTTTCCAGAGACCTGTCCAGTCTCCGGTCTTGTTTGTGTTTTCTTTTGTTTTCTTTTGTGTTCCTGTGTATGTCATATTTCATGTAAGCACTCATTCAAACTCCTATTTCTTTGACCCCCTTCGGAAGCCCTGCATTAGGGCTGTAAATATTATTACCATCCAAATAACACCTTTTCTTCCAACATGACAATGACCCAAAGCATACAGCAAAAATGACCACACAGGAGAAAAAGGTGAACGAGGTCCTTGCATGGCATGATGTATAGTAAATACAACTGGATTTTTTTTTTTTTTAACTGTCTTCATTTGAGGTGCAAAGCAACAAAATGTAACTATTTTAAACGGTGGGTGATTAGACCTATACAGTGGGTATAAAAAATAGATTTGTTACACATAAACTAAAATATTTCAAGCTTTTTTATTTTTTGTTTTGATGATTATGGCTTACAGCTCAAAAAAATCCAAAGATTAATCAAAAAAAAAAATTGATACAGAAATTCTGGAAAAAATATGTTTAGTTATGCACTTAATACATGGCACTCATTTAGCACATATATAGAGGCACACCTGAGGTTTTATTAAAGAACAGGTTGCCAACAATTCCTAAATGACAGGTACTATATAAGGAACCAACAATGCACCTCACTGCACTTTTTATGCTAAAATAACCTCGTGAACTACAGTAGCCTCATGATAAAAACACCCCATGTGACAATGTCTGAATTCGTCCCTTTCCCCTACCTATAAAAATCTGCATGCACACACACACACATACACACGCACACGCACATGCACACACACCAGGAGCAGCTGCTTATCTGATCTAATGCACGCCAATGGCAATAATTCTCCCATCAAACAGTGAGTGGCTGACAGACAGCATGAAAGTAAACAAGCAATAACATGAAATACCAAGCAAAAACATGCAATAATGTTTCTATATAAATTTACAGAATGTCAAATTTCAGATATGTGGATTATAAATGAACTAATAATCTGAGTACACACTGTATGGTATACCATAGTGCTGTACAATCCTAAAATAGCTGCAAACATTATAATAGAATAGAAAACAGACAAAAATTCAATTCAAATAAAACAATAAATAACAATAAGACATCAACCCACATTTCATGAGATAATAAAATAATAAAGAATAAAGAAATAAAAACAGCGAAAAGAGAGTCACCTTTTGTCATCACACTGTATTAAATGCCAAAGAGTATAAAAAGGACTTGAGGTGAGATTTAAAAATAGAAAGTGTAGGGGTCTGTCTGATGTACAGCGTGAGCTCATTCCAGATTTTAGAGGCTGCTACTGAAAAGGCATGTTCGCCCCAATTCTTCAAACTAGATTTGGGAATTCTAAGTAAAATTTGATCATCAGACCTGAGAGACCATGCTGGATTTTATGGGTTTAAAAGGTCAGAAATATATGGTGGGGTATTTCCACCCATGGGTTTTTCCACCCATTATTCTGGGCTTTGTAGGCTATTAACAAGATCTTGAGCCTGACCCTAAACTGCTCAGGGAGCCAGTGTAGGGACGCCTAGCCAGGTTCTTGCATACGTGTTAGCATTAAAAATAATGGGACTTTTTTGCCATTTTGATGAACACCAAAATGCCAAGATGCAGAAATGGCTGCAAATCAAGCATTGAGATTAATGTACTCATTCTAATTATGTCTGTTTTAAAATAACAGCGCTTTCAAAGTGACTCACATGTACCTGTGCTATACTAGACATATTGCTTTTGGGGAGGATTTCTGTAAAAAGTTTACATTTAGCATTTATGAGAGGGAGAATGTTTGACAGTTGAACCTTGCTATATTTAAAGTCTTACAATCTGTACCACTAACCCATCCAACAGACATTAGACTCGTACTCCGGTATCTTCTCTCTATTTCAATGCTACTTTGATTACTTTTGAATGCCATGTTGTGAATGAAATGTGATCACATGACTTCATGAAATGCTGGTTCATAGAAAATATGAAAAAGAAAACTTTTTTTATTGATGTTTTGTAGTAATTCACTGCTGTCGTAATCTGAGTTTTTATCACTTTGAGTGTACATAAAATATATTACTGACTTCGCCTGATAAAGGATCCGAATTGAAATAGAGCTACTGTATAGTAACTTAGAATTAAACATTTAGACAGTCCACCGTATGATGAAAGCTCTCTGACTGTTCAGAGAACGACACTAGAGCTCCAACAGCAAATCACGTGGTCCAGAGAATAGATCTTAATCAGGTTAAAGTCATTATTTAGGGAACACTATACTTTTGTGAGGGGGGTCAAAAGTTAAAAGGGAATTCTCACAGGAGCTGTCAAAATGAATGAATACAGGAATAAAAATTTTTACTCTATTCTGTCTTTACAAATCTGGTGCTTGATTACGTGCAGTATCTGGGAATATACTGTACTCTATACGTCATGTTTAAATGGTGGTTCTTGGCTACATTCAGTCTAAGTTCATACTATAGCATGTAAAAAAAAAAAGAAAACAGTCCGATTATGTTAAACACACATACAACTTTCTTTATACTTACATACAGTACTTCCATATATAGATGTGAAGACACACCCACATTCCCATGCTTAGCTTTTGATGTAGTCCACTTTGTCTGAGTCCCATCAATGAACTTACAACCCTGATCTTCTGTGATTTATGATGTGGTAAGATCTCAAATAACCACATATACGATAATTCCTAATGAAAATCCCTTTTTTAAGAAAGCGGCAATAAAAATGTCATAGCTGGGAAGCTCATTTGGGTCCGTTGCTTTTGGCTGAAAGCAGACAAAAGGCATTCAGTATTTTAGGGGAGAAAAAAAAGAAAGCATAGAAAGCTAACAGAACAACAGGGGAGCCTGTGATGGAGTGTGTCTTGGAGTCCGTCCTGGAGTCCGTCCTCTGTGGAGTTGACCTTCTGGAGCAGCTCGGTGCTCCACGGTCCAGCAGGATGTCTGTTTCGCCACACATTAACATTCTCTGTATGGGATTGTTCTCTGGCCCACTGCTCTGCTATCACACAGATTTGAAAGAGCAAAGGGGCTTTTTGTTTCCAAAGTCTCAGCAGGGGACAGACGAAGAGCAGGTCCCCCTGCTGCCTCCTGTTCTGTTTGATAGAGACTTACAAGCTGTCAGATATCTGCTTCTACACCTTCTGATAGGATGATATCAAGCCATCCTTCCTTCCACCCTCTAAAGATTCCTCTAAAGGTTTTGGGTTTTTATAAACTAGGTATTCAGGGTCATATGGGGAGAATGTGAGAAAAGAAAAGCTCCTGGTTCCTCAAAGAGAATTCAATATCATTGATAATGACTGTTTAGAGGAAGCTATTTTACACGTCTAACATGATTTAAACTAGATAAGCAAAGCCAAATTACGATTTTTTCACAAAATAAATGGATACTATTAAGAAAAAGTAGTGCTTACCAAAGCAACTTTGTCAAACTAATGAAAATAAACTTAAAAAAAAAAAAATTTTACATTTTATTATTGTGCAGCTAATTTATTGCACTAAAGAACAATGTACTGTACACTGTGTGCCTTTGCTTTTTCATATTTAAAGACTAAAATCCATGATTCGTGCAAGTATAAGATACAAATACAGCCACAGCTTCTCCACTCTCTGATTTGGGATAAGTATTTTTTTTTAAACTAGTTAATGTTAATCCCCTTCACAACCCACAGCTCCCACCCACATTTGCTTTTCTGTAAAGTAATATTGAAGCATGGCAGTGAGGATTTGTTCATTCAACCACAATAGCATTAATGAGGTCAGGTGCTGATGTTGGGGTGAGGAGGTCTGGGACATACACAGAATTCTAGTTCATCCCAAAAAGAGGGCATCCTTTATGTAAAGCAAACAGTAAATAAATTTTGTCATGAAGCCACATGTTTGGGTTTAACATCTTGGCCGAGAATTGTAACGACACAGAATACAAAGATATTCTATAGATTTAAGTGCAATTTACTGTGTTGCAGCAGTTTGGGTAGAGCCTTTATATTATATTTTAATCATATTATTTCTTCTGAAGATTCCTGCCTATCGTTAGCATTCAAACATTTGCAATGTTAAAGTCATTTCCTAATGCAAAGAAAATGTTAGTAACTGCGAGACACCGATCATATGAAATGTTTGACTAAACAAACAAACAAAAAAATCTACCCTAAATGATGTGTCTCTCAATATTTATAATGGAAATTTTAGAATGTACTTTATAATAAACTCTTTGGTGACTATTTACTTCATGTAACAGTAAATATGTCATACACTACACACATTGTATTATTTTATGAATAAACCCATTTTATATTCCCTTTACATTTATTTCTAGCTTCACAGGCACGGTTTAACCAATATCCTGGACTTAAAAGGTTATTCTTTATGGGATCTTCACCGACACTGTAATTCTGCGCAGTATTGGGTTTAACCGCTGCCCAGAAACCTCACCCTTGAAGGCTTTGGATGGATTAAATTGTACTCTGTAAAACACATGGCTCCACTAAAGCACCTTAAACCATAGCAGAAATGGCAAAGCTTTCTCAGAGTCAAATGAGAGAAAATAAAATAATAAATAAATGAATAAAAATCCAGGTAGTCTAAAAGCAAATGATAGCAACCCGGCTGAGCACAGTGGGAAAATGATGAAACAAAAGCAGCAAGTTTATTTTCTCCCACGAACCCGTGTTGAAAATCCAATCACGCAGCAGTGCCTGGTCTCGGTTAAGGGACCATCTGCCATTTTTCACCTTGTCTGACTCCACTGGTAATTGCATGCTGTTTATTTCTGTCCCTACACTTCTGCCACTGCATCCTTCCTCCATTGCGTGAATCTGAATGGACCTGCATGATTATAATGATGATGATGATGATGATGATGATAATGATTATGGTGATGATGATGATGCAGTCCCTCATGTTTAAACCTGATAAACACGAGCACACATTGGCTCCCTCAAGTGACTGAGCCACACTTTCTCCATCAGCCATCACTGACCTGATCAGGACTGGCGTAAAAAACCCACAGAAGTCTCAGTTCCCAGTCTCCAACTCTGCACCATCTCCTCTTTGTGTTTTCTGTCCTAATAAAAACATAAAAGGACAGGAAGACTTTGTTCTTAAAGTGTACCAAGTTCTCCAAACAGTGGCACCAAATACTGGTTCTTCCTTAAGCCGATATGCAGGAGAAATTAAAGTACAAGGTCTGATTTGCAACCAAGTTATGCCTCATCCGTGGTTCCCAATTACATCTGAATAGCACTTAAATCTGTAGTTACATCCGAGGTCTAAATAGTACTGTGCAAGTAATGAAATGATGGCTGAATGTAAAAGAGAGCATATGGGACTGTCTTCAAGACATCACCGTATTCCCAGATGTTACCTGTTGTCCTTCGCATGGTGCTTTTACATTGTCTTGGGAAATAAATAACCACTAAAAACTACTGTGTGTGGGGTGCTCTAGTAGAGTAATGAGTAATGATGTGATATGAAGGAGCAGCATTAGTGTTATCACTCTGAAGTTGATTATTGCCCTATAAAAGCTTGCAAAAGTGGTATCCATCTAATATCTCCAAAATTTGCCAACAATTTATTCACATCATACATTTTATGTATCCATAATTACATTTAATGTAATAGCATGTACTGTATATCCAAGTCATATCTCAGCATTCCTAGTGAAGCCCATGAGATCACCAGTGTACCACTAGAACCAGATGGAAATTCTTAGATTCTAGGGATTGCAGCCCAAGTCCACAGTAAGATGTAGAAAAATAAAAAAAACATGTCATGGTTAGACTGAAACTTTCCTCCTAAGTAAAGTGCGAGCTGAAAAGCGTTTTTTTTTTCCATCTAAA
Organism: Clarias batrachus; assembly: GCA_003987875.1. Taxonomy (NCBI): domain Eukaryota; kingdom Metazoa; phylum Chordata; class Actinopteri; order Siluriformes; family Clariidae; genus Clarias; species Clarias batrachus. Next base: position 316,376 of record QMIH01000111.1, read on the forward strand.
CACCCCTGGTTATGAGTCAATATTAAGGACCCATTACTCGCATGTTCCCTATATGCATTTTACTTTATTACTGACAGGAAGAGCTTATGTTCAAATACATGTTCTTTAACTCAAAGCATTTTTTTTTTTGCTAGTCCGTTAGGGTTTGTTCCAGCGGACCATTTGTCTCCATCTAACTCTGTCTACCTCATCTTCCTTTGTCACTCCAACCTCCTGCATGTTCTCCCTCACCACATCCATAAACCTTCTCATGAGACTTCCTCTTTTCCTCTTGCCTGGCAGCTCCATCTCTAACATTGTTCTCCAGATATACCCCTCATCCCTCCTCTGCCCATGTCCAAACCATCTTAATCCGTCCTCTCTAACTTTGTCCTCAAATCATCCTAATTGCACTGTCCCTTTAATATACTCATTTCTAATCTTATACATTATTTTCACTCCCAAAGCAAATCAAAGAATCTTCCGTTTTTCCACCTCCAGCTCTGCTTCCTGTCTTTTTGTCAGCTGCAACATCTCCAAGCCGTACAACGTTGCTGATCTCAATACTGTCCTGTAAACATTTCCTTTCATTCTTGCCGATACATTTCTATCACAGATCACTCCTACTACTCTTCTCCATGCATCCCACCCTGCCTGCACTCTCTTCTTCACTTCTCTACCCATACCGTATTGCTAGTGCCTAAATCAGTATGAAATAGCTGAAAAGAAGACAATTTCCTAAACTAGCAGACCTTCCCAGCATTATAAGAACATAAGGGTAAATACTGTAGCTACACTTCTGAAGAATGCAAATGATAATACTATATAATAATATATACTGTATGTTAATTATATGGTTTATAGTTATATAATTTTTATAATTATATACATAATAATTTCTTACTTCAAACATTTTTCTAAACTAGATTATTACAGAATGTGTTTAGTGTGAGCACAGCTGGTAGTGCTTCATAAAAATGTGGTCAGTGTGTGGATTGGTTTGACAAGGCAGCACAAATCATCCTCACAAGTCACTCTGGCACAGTATTTAGTTCTGATGACTGAAATTTTCCATGCTCACAAACAAGTTGTGATAGAAGGTATCAGCATTTTCATGGCAGCATGGTGACATAATTTGTAAAAGCCTCAGAACAGAATTTGTCCGGTGGAATTTCAGTGAAATGGATTTTAATCCAGGAGTAAGTAAGAAGCACAGTTACGACAGGCACAGCTTTCTGATTTTTAATTGTCCTGAAATCAAGTGTTATTTCGTCAAACATGCCTAAACCTTCCTGATCCCAGGTTTTTCTTTTTCTTTTTCTTTTGAAAGCCTCGACTCATTGCATTGATAGTGGCTAATGGTTTTCGTGCTTGACCCCTGCATGGCTTTGTTAAGCTTATTTGAGTCACTGAATATATCTACAAGACAGCTGAATAGTGTGGCCCATTTGTCAGGTCTCTTGTTGGCAAGGAAATTACACAGATAATTTGTTATGCCCTAGTCTAAAGCTGAGAACAATGAAGAAAGTGTGATTGTAAAATGTGAAATGAATAGTAGACTGCTTGTAACACTTGCTTGTTTGGTATATATATATATATATATATATATTGTATATATAATTATTTTATGTATATGCTTACTGTATGTAAGTGTAAAAAAACTTTGCATAACACCAAACTATTTGTGCAGTCCGGTGTTGCACAATAACTTTTTACAACCTAAATAAATGACGCTGTACTTTGTCGCATTTGTGCACAATGTATTGCTTATGTTGTATACTGTATATTCTTTGTTGTATTATATATCATGCTAATTTTGGACTTTGGATTTATTTAAATTCTCATGCTGCTGTAGCAAATAGCTTTTTGTCTATAGGTACACTAATCTCATCAACAACTGAATGAGCCTTTTACCTTTGCACCTGCTGATTGCAAGAGACAATACAGAAGGTCCACAAAAGTGAGCGTGGCAGGACCTGAAAACAAGACAGAACACATAGAAACATGGACACACAGACACAAAAGGTGCAAAGCCTTCTTTCGTCTGATCAGAATTGTATTGACCGTGAATAACCTGGGTTATATACAGTAGCTCTGGCATTGCCTTTACTGTACATTTATGACATGTAGCAGAGGTCTTTATCCAGACCAACTTACAGAAGTTCTTTGACGTCTTTATAAATACATACATCATGAAGCTAGTTCATGGTCAAATAATATCATCAGGGGAAGGTGAAAGAGTAAGAAAAGCATAAAGACAACACAATATAGTATTATAGAGGGAGCGGTGTTATGCTGAATGGGGCTGTAGGCACGAGGGAGCATGCTCGAGTGCAGAAGGTACTGTAACACAGCCGTGCTGATATTCAGCACAACATGACCTCGAGTGTGATATTGCTGTTATACAACGGTTCCATTATAATAAAAATAATTTATCATCAACAGATTATGATTTGTTTATTTATTTAACTAATTATTTTTCTCTACTGACATATATTGTTTCTAGCAACTGATGGAACTAACTAATCACGATTGACGGAGTTGGCAACTGACAGTTTACAGGGGTGAAAGTAGTTTAAAATTATTGCCAGTACTACAGTATGAGACCAAACGTTCAGGAGAATGAACTAGGGAGGTAGTGGGCAGTTCTGTAAATCGCACAAGCTTCTCCACTTTTTATATTTCCACTTATTCCACTTTAGCATATCAGCTACTTCCAGGTTTCAGGGTTGAATCATGAAATTGGTATTTGGGATTCAGCCTTGTGTTAGCTAGTTAACATTAAAGCTCAGCTTGGGCATAAATAATAATAAATAAATAAAAACATTCAGAATATTCAGAATAACATAAATAGACAAAGTGTTTGTAAGATGGCAATAATATCAGATGCATTTTCTTGCTAAAAGTGCTTCCATATATGTGGGTTCCTGTGTGCTCCTCAGTCCTGAAGAGTGTAACAACCTATTTTCATCCATACCGTCAACCAACAGTTAATGTAATAAAACACCTATAATTAAAACACCTTTGACGTAGAGTGATTTTATATATATGTATGTAAATGTCACCATACGGTTACCGTCTATTACCACCACATCCACGAGAAATGTCTCTCGTCAAATCAGATTACTCAGTCAGAACTTTTTTATATTAATTATATTAAAACTGATTTCAGGAAAAAGTAAGTCTACATAAATCATTTAAAGACCGCCAGTGACTGACATCTGGAGGAAACTTGTTCTGTTCATTTCTGAACTCAAAGAGTCTTGATTCATGACTTCTTTGTACCATGAGCGATGTTGGGACCAGTCGAGCAGTGCTAGGGGATCAGAGGGAGAGGGGTGCAGTCAATGTGCGGTGTGATAAGTGCATTGAGGTGTGTGGGTGCTGGTTTGTTTTTGGCTTTGTAGGTAGAGTTTTAGGCAGATGCAGGATGTTAGTGGAGTGTGTAGCAGTGGGGTGTTGTGAGAGAATGAAGGTAGATTCAAAACAAATTGTGTACTGTAGCTTCAATGTGCAATGAAGAAGTGAAATGGTGATCAGAAGGCAGACCTGCCAAAAGTGAGTTGCGGTAGTCCAGCCTTGAAATGACATGGGACTGAACATGCATCTGGAATTCATGTGCAGATAGAAATGCTTCCGATGTTATAATGGAGAAATTGTGTCATATTAGCAATGTGAGAGAAAGAGGACAAAGATGATTGATTGTCCATGGTTATTGCAAGGTTTACAATGTTTTTAATCTGAACTACTAGAACTACTGTACATCCCTCTGAATTCAATCAGCTGAATGGCATAGTGAGAGAAGCACCCTAAGCATGTGTGTAAACAGACTCTCAATACTATGAACTTTCCATAACTTTTTTTACTTAAGTTACAGACTCTAAACATAGCCCATGGACACGTCACTATGCCTTTTAATATAATATATACTGTTGAAGTGTATGAGGATGTGGGTGTACAGTCGATCTCTCAGGCTGTTTCTCTTTAACACACTATGGGAGGATGATCATTTGCCCTGCATTTTAAAAACTGATTTTATTTGAAGACATGCTGACTCACCCTCAAGCCTTTTTACTTAAAAGAACGCTCATATTAGAAACAACTATTTCGAGTGTTATCATAAAACTCCATATTAAAAATACTGTAGTGATCACATTTACGTCAAATATGTATGTTTGCACTACACTATGAGGAAACAATATTACTGTTATTATGCCATAGTAGTGACACCAATGAATAAATCAGCTCAAAAGGTTTCATGCAGCCAAACCCCTCTACTTAAAATGTCATAATATCCATGAGGTCCAACGCTTCTATAACCCTGTTTCAAAAAGGCCATATATGCCATATGTCTTATGTTCCCAGAAAAAAAAATCTTAGAGCCCTATATTTCTTCCAAAGCTATATATTGCCAGCTATATTTTAGCCAGGTACTGTATTTTAGTCTTTATTCACAATATGATAAGTGTCCTATGATTACTGGGTGCCTAAAAATTAAGGGCTGCTGTGAATTAACTCATAAAGCAAAACCCCTAATTGGTCAACCTTGATTTTCTATATGCAGAATAAAAGCAACACCTCCACCATTCAATTATCAGCGACTGTATAAGTAGGTAAATTTACACTTCTGTGTTTTTAGAATGATAACTGAATAATTAAAAATATGACCAGGGCTATCAGAATTCTCCATGACAATCATGCCCTCTTTTAGTTAAGCTGATTTACTAATTAAAATTTCTGCTTATTACAGTACCTTTTATGTTTACTCTATAAAGGTATTTCATGTTTTTCCCGATATTAGTACTCAACTGCCTAGAATACTACACAAGTATGCAAGTTAAGACACAGTGCTACAGTAAGTTCCCAACATGCAAACATTCGAGTTACAAACTTTCAAAGATACAACCATGCATTCGTGTATGTATGATCGCGGAAGTTAGATCGAACAGTATGTCCGGCGTACACTGTCAAGTACGTGCAGCTTGCATTCCAGGACTTTGCCGTAAGCAAGCAATAAAGCTGGTACTGTTAAGAGTCATCAAGCAATAACGATGGAAACAAAAGTGAAAATAATTGAGAGAATGTCAGCTCATTCTTTTAACATGAATCATTTAGCCATTAGCGCAATTCTAAAGAACAAGGACAAGATCATGGAACATGTTAGTTTTATATTGTATAGCTACAGTAATTGTGTTAGTATCCTAATACCTAGGCGATGTTTGTTGGACTTCCAAACAAATTCTACTTACGAACGAGCTCTCGAAACAGAACTCATTCGTATGTTCAGGACTTATTGTAGTTTGTTTAATGTACAGGAAGATAGATGGGGAAATTAGTTCATTTTGATTGCTGAACTACAGTAGAGCTTCATGGGATAATTGTGAACTAATAATAACAATAATAATAATAATAATATATCCTTTTAACTTCAATATGGCCTGTTTGAATGTGACTTAGGGCGTTTTCACACTGCGGTCCCGGATCCGTTTCCGAGTACACTTGGCCCCAGTTGATTTTTGTCTGTGAGAATGTAATCATTCTGAATCGTTCCGCGCTCGGGAACGAATCCCTGGACCGATTGCAGAGGTGGTTTCAGGAACGATTCACAACTTCCCGAGGAAGGTGACGTAATTCCAGTTCGACTCTGTACACAAACAAACGTGGCTGCTGAAGAATCTCTGTGAAGTAATGCCGAAGTATAGCATTTGCTAGAAATTTAGACAGACGAAAATATCCGGAGATAATCGGACACTACACATAAAAACTCCGATATTTACTGAAGTATCCGTAAGTATTTAGACGCGCGCTGCCATACTGGAGCGAGGAAAAGATAAATAGGATAAAAACCATCCGGTGTGATCGAGTCGGAACCCCTCAAACCCACAACAACATCTACCTCCATCATCCGAACCGGACAGCGTGGAGCCTGGTCCAGCAGAGAGCCTGCGCGTGAGCGGTGAGTTCATATTAAATACTTTCCTGTTATTAACACTGTTAAAGAGAGTCTCATATTATCACCACATCTCCAGGTAATTGTCTGTGGATCTTGTGGTGACATTTAAATACATATAATAAGATATACTGGATGATCATTTCACATTAGCTCACAGTAAAGTTAACTTGGAATCCTCCTCATGTCTGCTCACTTTAAGGCCTCAGATCATTTCACTGTTCAGAAGAGCAGAATGTGATGAACTCCAGTGATGTGCTTATGTAGCTAGTAGTGTTACAGCTACTTTACTCTTTACTCATATGTTATATATAAACTTCATGTATATTCTTCAACACATCTCAGAGACACTTATAAACACTGAGATGCTGATGAGCCGCATAAGCTCCACACACAGTTTCAGGTTATCTGTGATTGCTGTGACAAAATGTAAATGTTGGAAAAATGTAATTTGTACAAGCTGTTATGGTTGCAACTTTCCGCTAATTTCTTGCCTTTATACTTTCTTGCAGACAGACACTGGAGGAAACACAGACTGAGACGTCTGACAGTAGCACAAGATCAGCTAACATCAGAAGAAAGAGACAAAACCTGACGTGCAAGAGCAGGAGACTCATAATGTCTGCATGAAATCTCAGATTTAGATGGAGGAGTTCCGACTACAGATACAGAGGAAGGAACAGCAAGAGATCKAATAGGACGTTGMTGCAGATGATGGACCAACTGTTGTCTTAATTTCATTAACACACACCCTCTTGCTATGCAAGTACAAGTAAATATAAAATATGCTACATTTTAATGTTTAAATTTTTTGTTCTATTTGACAAAAAAAAGAGAGCTACTTTTGTTACAAAATGTACTTTTATTATATTTTTATTTAATAATGTTTAATAAAACATTTTGCACTCTATCCAGTTCTTTGTCTGTATTCCAAATCCCCCACACTCATCTTGGATTTTACAGTATACATTTATTTTTACATTTACAAAAATACATTATAAACACACGGCACACAAAACATGTTAAACACTAAACATTGATGCATGGTGAGGTTTTAAATTAAGTTTCAGCACATCAGCTAAGTTTGAGAATCTACACATAGCAAGGTAAGGAAAAAAAGAGCACAAGCATCTCTCTTGTAGGAATGTTGTCTTCTTAATAGGAGTATTTAGTGTCCATTCCTGGTCTCTCCTGGTCACAGGGACATCCGGCCATCACACACCACCCTTCTCTAAACCCAGATGATCCTGAGGAGAACAGAAAAATGCATGATTAGATATTTATCATTTATTATATGTATCTATGCTATTTGTTGAACTTTATTCTAGCA
>QMIH01000111.1:327484-347777 GCA_003987875.1 Clarias batrachus
TATATATACAGCCAATATTTAACAATATTTTGAATCTCATTGCACCCTGCATGTGCAACTGTTTCACAATGTTTGAATAGCAAACTTACGTTTCTAGTTACGTCAATTTGTGCATGAAAAGACTCCTTTTTATTGTATTTAAAATAAATACAAGGTACACTCTCAGAATCAAGGATTTCTTAAATATTCAAGGCCTTTAGTCCAAAAAAAAAGTCTCTACACTTTTCTTTAAAAATGAAAAACAGACTCAATAAGGGTTGCCCCGGGGGAAAAAAAAACAAACATAAGGATTGAACATTTTAGCTGTCGCTGCCCATGCTTCTGCTAAAGACAATTATGCAGCATATCTTACAGTAGCATTCTTCATTCTTGTGTCCTTTCAAGTTTCTCATGAGGGACTGAACATGAACGTTTCCTTATTAATTTCCTGCAAGCACAGAGTGAGGACATTTGAGGCTGCACTCTGAAACGGTAAAAGTGTCCTGCAGAGGGAAATGCTGACTCCTCCGAGACCTGGAACACTGAGGGAAAAAAAGCAAAACATCCATTCTGACAGACAAGCGTAAATGTCATCCACACAATCCGACACAGTGAGAGGGCTTGTGTTATTCCCCCTGGACCCTCCAAACAGGCAACCAGATACAGAAATACCAAGTGAGATAAAAAGAGAAAACCAAGCCACTTTTAGAGGAGTCCCTATGAGGGTGAAAGTTATCAGTCTCAGTATTTGGGAGTGGAAAAGGTTGCGCCTGCTGGGAACTGAATTAAAGAGCCATGTTTCATTATTGTTAATGAACATTTGGCTTGCCTGTTGATGTGACTATGTGTGGAAAAAAAAACCTCTGTGTTTGCATTGATACTGGTTTAGATAAATGCTGGCATACTCTCTCTCTTTACTCTGATCTTTACACACACAAAACGAAGCTTTTTTTATTGTTAGATGTCAAAATATTTCAGAACATTTGACACATTTATATAATATTGCAGTAACACTTAGATATGTATGAAGACCTATTTATTCTTAATTACTTTTGACTTGATTCATAATATGTTATAATACATTCTTATGATGTACTGTACCCACGCTGACAATGATTAAGCTTACAACAATGCAACAACAACCACAATGATACATTATTATTATTATATATAAACTATTGCATGTTTTGATTTTTCATTACTGCTAGTTAACGTGACAGGTTCATGACCAGTGTTTGGTGTAACAAAGTACAAAGTACTCGGATTACTTTTTTGATGTAACGAGTAATCTAACATGTTACAGTAGGTCTGCCATTTAAGTACTCAGTTATTTAGTTATATTTTCAAAAATGTAATCCGCTATTCAGACAATTTATGTAATCCATGAGCCAGACAGCAGTGATTCCATTAGTGTGAGTGTGTGAGTGTGTGTGAGTGTGTGTGTGTGTGTGTGTGAGAGAGAGAGAGAAAGTCGTCCTATAAGCCCCGTCCCCGATAACCCACCCCTTCTGTTATTCCTGCTTTTATTAGGTAACAGATTATGGGCCAAACTTTGCTGAGTGATGATGGTAGAACTATTATTTTTTTAAGGTGTTGACTAAAACAACATGCATGAGGAATCACAGAAGTTTTTTTATTTTCTGCAGGGGAAAAGTATTCTAACTCATTAATGCTGTAATGTAACTGATTACTTTTTATTGACATTAATTTTGTAATGCAAGTAGTTACTTTAAAAAGTAACGTCCCCCAACACTGTTCATGACTCACCTTGCCGCTTTATTCACCTTTAACGTGAGCTACTCTAAAAAGCTAACTAGCTTCTAACAAATGGTTGAATCCTCAAAGTCCTCTCAAAGACCGCTCTAATCCTTGATCCAAGGGCATTGTGTACTTGGATTCTACACCCTTCAAAGTGCAGTAGCTTTCCATTTTATGCTATTTGGGATTTAATCCCAGAACAGTTAGCTGAGACTATTCTCAAGTAGAATACGTGGATTTCCTGTTACATCAATATTTAGATAAACTGTCCACCACCTCCATGGCTGTATAATCCTTTGACTATATAGTACAGGCAGGAATGTAAAAAAGTGTGTGTGCCCTGCGATGGATTTGCACTGCACCGCATGTGTCTCCTGGGATACGCCCAAGGCCCTCCATGTCACTGTATTCAGGGTAAAGCAGTATAGGCTGAGTGTGTGAGGTAGCATGTCCCAAAGTGTTTTAATCTTTATATACCACAGCAATCAAACAAACCAACAGTCAACAATTTAAATATTTTATTTAATACAGAATGACATAACTAACTTTTTACCTGTATGTACAGTAGTCTTTAATGTACCAACCTTTTTTGTGGCATGTTTACATTTTTCATTAAAAGCCTTTATTGTAATATTACGGCATAATTTTTCTTTGTGTTAATAAGCGAGGCTAACTGTTAAGTGTTTTATTATTATTATTATTATTTGATCTTAATTAAATCCTATTTGAATGTAGCATTAAAAGCCTACCTTGATTCAAGCTGTTTTGTGAAAACACTTTTTGTGATCTATAAAGCAAGTGATGGTGGTTGTGTTAATTAGTACAACATTGGTATCTGTGTGGTAAATCGGATGCTATCGTTTATCCTGAAAGGTTCCTCTGAAATGGCGCATTAACATGAAGTAAAGAGTCGACAGCAGTTATAGTTAATTAGCTCTCATTCTCTCTGTGTCTCTCTGAGGAGAACATGCTTGGCGTCCGAGCACAGGACGACCGATATTAACAAGGAGAGACAACCTGAGACAAGGCCCATCGCTCTTTACCCAGCCTAATCCACCTGCATTATGAATTATCTCCTGCTCAAGACTAATGATCTGAACCATTTTTTTTATTCCACACAGTTCACAGCGTGGGCCACTTTCTCAAGTCATGATTTAGCACTACAGCTTCTATGTAGAGATCATGATTCATGAAGAACACTTTTCATGTTACTTTTTTTGCTACTCACTCGCTCACTTTGGCTTTAAATAAACACAAATAAAATATTTAAAAGGCATACAGGATGACAGGACTGCAGTTCTTGTCTTCTTCTTTCCAACTTGTCACTACACATACTGTAAGAATGTAGAAAAATTGACAGTTACGTACAGTATATGTTTAGAAATTTTTTATATTAAAGACCCCCTAAAAGTCGATCCCCTGTAACCCTCTCAAATTTCATATTATTAATTATTTTTCCTATAGTTCTTGTTATAATGTACCTTTTTGAACGATGTAGTATAAAGGATAAATATACCATAGATTTAGACTGTCTACAAATCCATATTCAAATTAGAGTCCAACAAAATTTAAAAAAGGAAAAAGTCTTTTCCACCTTTAAGGTAAACAAAATTCAAGTAAAAAACTTAATAAGAAACAAAAGAGTTTTTTTTAAATTATTATTATCAATTTATATTATTTGTTTAGTTTATTTGCATAAGTGTGTACACTCCTTACTTCATATGCTGGCAAAGCATTGTTTGCTTCTAATACAGTACTTTTTTCAAAACGAGACTTCCAACTTGCACATCTTGTTCCAACAATTTTTTCCCCCAGTCTTTTCAAAACAGGGGGAAAGAAATGCCCCAGATCTATCAAACTGTAAGAGTATCTTCAGTGCATGACTTCATGTCAAGCCACAGAATTTCATTAGGATATACAGTACTGCAGATCTTGGGCCATTCCAAACCACTGATTTTCTGTTGAAACAATTCCTTTGTTAACTTGGATCATGCTAAAAGATAACATTTTCTTTGTCAGTTGACTAAAGCAGACCTGTAGGTTTTGTGCCAAAGCAGATTGCTGTTTGAAGCCATCCATGATCCTCTTTACCTTCACTAGCCCCAGCTGAAGAGAAGCAGTCCCATAGCATGTTGCTGCCATTACCATGCTTCACAGTGTGTATGTTTCTATGATAAGCTGTTCTGTTTTTTACCTTGGTCTCAGGAAACGAAAGCACATTTTGCCACAGGACATGAGTCTTTTGGCAAGCTTGGATAATGTTTTGTATTGTAGCTCTAAAACCTAGAGCATTTTAGTCATTTTTTGTTTTGATGTTTTTGAAGCTATATAATTAACAGAAAGGTTTTGTCTGTACATTGGTCAGAAGTCACTCCTTCAATGATGTCTTTATGTTTCATACACTGGAGGACACATACAGACAGTTGGAAGTCGGACTTTGGCCGAATTTGGCATAGCAAAACAGGCTGGAGAGAATTTAATTAAACTTTGCCAGTCCTTTGGTATTTGCCTAAAGTTAAATCAGAATAAATTAATTAAAATGTTGAGTAGAATGGACGTTATGCAGCAGTTTTGTGCCAGATAACGTCACAGCAGCCAATGTTTTTCTGGACGAATATAGAAGACTTTTGCCCTTGATGTGGGCGCAGCTACAGTATACGCGTCACTCAACAGAGGCGATCAACGCAATAGTTTACTACAAAAGCACAAAGTATACGTTAGACACAGAAACAACCTTACTGCATCTACAAAGCATCCAAATCTTAATGAAACACACGACGCATCATAGCTTACTCCAAAAATAGATGTGTAACTTTTGAAAACTCAACCTTCAAAGATGTGTGAACAGATCATTGCATGTTTATTCTTCTTGCTTTGAGGAATTGTTTTATCAAGCCCAATACTTTTCGGGGGTTTACCAGTGGCTTCCATTTGACATAATTTCTGCCCACATCAAACGGTGTGTGCTCTGGCCTGTCTCTCCTGGGTTAGTGTGCCGCAGTGTCCCTGCTGTCCCATCGGCAAATATAGAATGGATACTTGGTGAAGCCGCCTTAGAGACTCATTAGGAATACCACTATTTTGAAGTCTCCGATTACCTCCCAGTGGTACTGTAGTCCTCATACTTCAAAGCATCTAACAAGGTTTTAAACACTGCTGTATTGTTTTCCTCTTTAAACAGCATTCAAATGAGCCAGTAGAAGAGATGGATACATGTATCCGTTATGAACAGGAACAGCTTTCAACTTGTTCCATTACTTTAGCCTCAAAATCTCGGCTTTGGACTTTGTGAGACCTAGGTCTCTCAAAAAGTGGTTAAGGCCTTTCTGGTTAGGGTAGTATGGGTTTCTCCCTTCTACAGCATCTCAGTAATCTGGATCAACAACTTCTCCATCCTATTCTAAATTGTTGCTGTCTTCTGAAGACAGCTGATCTCTTTTTGGAGGAGTAGGCACTCGGTGCTGTGTGGCACTGGGGCAACTGATGATGGAATATCTGAATATATGATGGCTGCATTCTTCCCATGTCGATGTTTTGAAGGGTTCTGGAAATTCTGGAAACAAAAACCATTTTTGTATAACTGGAATTTAACTGGAATTTTAAAAAGTTTTAAAGAGTTTTAAAAAGTCACTGTTCAGGTCACAAAAGCAAAGTTTTTACACATTGTGTAATCTACTTTAAACTGGGAGTGTATTTGGCTGACAATGAAAGAAGTACAACTTAGTGTAAACAAGGTGTTAGATAATTAACATTACAAAATTTAATTGCTTTGCATTAATAAGTTCGGCAGAGAGTTCTGTCATACAGAAAGACAGGCATGAACATGGGCTTCAATCTGAATCAATGTCACTGATCAGATGATCAGCTTATTTTTAGCTTTAAACTATTTCTATAAAAACCCTTTATATATTATACCCTTTGTATTATCGATAGTAAACGTATATATTGTAGGGCGAGTGACATCCTTTTTTTTCAGAACAAAATAAGTAATATGATGGACAGAGATAGTTAGCCTGTGGTAGTTTTCAAATCTTAGAAAACGTTGTGTTTTGAAACCAGCAAAAATTGCAGCGCTTCTAGATAACACATAATATACCTGTCCATAATTAAAAATGAATATTTAGGCGAAATATATTACCAGCTGCAGTTCATTGTGATGCAGACAAAAGGTGTAGGGAGGAAACGGAGACGTTTCTTTTTCCGTGTTTTTGCATTGAGTTTAATCATGCAGCACTTTTTGTATTCATAGCAAAAGCAACCCAACAGTTTGATTAAATTACTCGAAATAACACGGAATTTTGACCCAGCATAAACATCCTAACAATGCGTTTACAGAAACCCAGCATTTTTCGAGTGTACTGTACTACTACTAATAATAAGTATTATTATTATTAAGGCAGTGTTTATTGTTTAGTGTATATTTAAATCGCATATACACAATAAAACAATATTGTTTTAGGCTAACTTCTATACTTTTGTATTGTTTATTGTACTTTGTCTTTTTGCACACACGTGGGTGTGTTACAATAATAATAATAATAATAAAAAATTCATAGCACTACTACTACTACTATTACTACTACTACTAATAATAATAATAATGAATGGAGAAGAAGAAACATCATTGAAGAAGAGAAGAAAATGAAGAATAAACACATATCAGTATTTACAGTTTGAGAGCTCGACATGTTTATGATCTCTGTAGCTTGCTGTCAATGGGCGCCTAAGAGGGATTAACACATTTTCGGCTCCAATAGACACACAATATCTCAGATTGAATCACCTGCCCCCTACAGGTAATGAAGGTCATTTTCACAGCTTCCCGCGCTCTGCTGCGGCTGCTCGCGAGATCTCTTTTCTCTTAATGGCCAGATCTGTATGATACATCTTCACTTGTTAAAAATCTAATACAATTCAGCATAGCTAACAATTGTCATCATAAAAGGTAGACAACCTTGTACCAAGTTTATGTAAAGATCAGGAAAGTTTACTGAGCATTGAAAACATGAAGACAGTCCTAACTGAATTATTAGACAGTTATAAAATGAACTATTGAAATGTACATTCCGTATAGAATCCAGGATTCCTACCAATTTTTTTTTTAGTCCAAATCTCTAAAACTTACTGCATTTCCACAGTACTACAGTACAGTACATCTCTGTCCTTTGACTTAGTTTGTGCCTTTCAGCTCAGACCTGTAAAAAAATAAATAAATAAATAAAAATGCTGCAACCTAAAGCCCACTGCATGTTTGTTTCACATTTTGCAGTCATGTCGATTTAAAAGCAAATCACATAGATGAGGGAAAACACAATTTTATAAATGAAAATGCTTTAAGGATAAAAGAGAAGCAAAAATCAAACAGGCGTTTTTGTGACAGAATAATGTTTAATCTGCACATTCATTAGAGAGACAAGAGTGAAAAATAAAACCAAGCCAAACACAGTGTCATTCAGAATCGATTCTGGAGAAATGATTAGAATGTTAAATTATTTATAAGCATTTCAATCAGTTTGTGTTTGTGCCTCTCAGGGCCAGCATTACCTGAGGATTACATTCAAAACCACTCTTTAAGATCCAATTACCTGCAGCTAATTTGAACTGCATTAATTATGGATTTGTTTAAGATTTCCTGTGTGTTTAGAGACCTGTATTCATCCTCATTATGTACTTTTTGTTTTGTTTTTTCTTCTATTTTTTCAGTGTGGAGATTAAAAAAGGAACACAATCGACAACAGTTACTGTTTGAGTGATTGCCTCCTGGTCGACTTGTACGCTTGCCGTTGCTGCTGTCGCAGAGTGCTGACAGTCCCACAGCAGCCATGCTTCCATTATGATAGTCTCTCAATAGTCCCCTGGTTTATGTACATATTCACATTATTGGTGGCAAAGGTCCCAAATTAGACACATCTGCTCATTAAAACCGCTGTAAAAGATGCTACCGTGACTTGCTAATCAAATATATCCGCAGTTTGAAACCGCTCCCATGTCCATTATCCAAACTTGTACCTTCTAAAAGAATTGCACTGCATGATGGTGAATAAATACGAACAAAAACAGCAGTGCATATTTATTCCACGTCAGAATTTTTGTGAGAGCTGCATTATCTGGTTGGACCAAACAGTTTGAACACCAGCATGATTTACTGTATGTGATGGTCTGCCTTGACATCATAAAAACATTTCATTTAAACAACAAGTTTCTACTGTAACAGCTCATGAGATGGAATATTAAATAAAGCTAGCATTGCACTGAAGTGTGTCAACTTAAACAGACTAGCAAGCTTTGTATTTGAACAAAGTGACAAATAAAAAAGTTAGTTAGGCCAAGCGGCATGGCTACCTCGGCTGGTTAGCTTTACACCATAATTTAGACAGTGTTTTATTCATTGTGTTATTTTGTATGGTATAGATGATGTCAAATTTTACAATGCAGAACTAAGTGCCTGTGTTGTTTAGTTTTTTTTTCTTTTTAAAATGTAAGGCAAAAGTGACTGTGGAATTTCAAGACTGTGTCTGTTCCATAAGTTCCATGAAATACTTAAACTCAGCTGCAATCGTATTTCTCATCCCACTCTCTCACTTGCATTAAGCTTGCAGTTCATAGAGCATTCTTCTTAATAGCCCACCTTTTATTGGCCACCTAGATATGTGCAAATATAAAGGCAATAAAGATTGCCTCCCTTTTTCAACGCATCCATTTTTGACAGTTATTTCTAAAGGAAAAAGGTTGCTTACAGTATGGGACTTTTTGGACTAAACATTGATGATCTACAACATGTACAGGAACAGGAATGTATAAAAATATGTAAAACCTTACTTTAAAAAGTTCTTGACTTATCCAACCGGCAAAATGTCCTCTCTGTATACAAGTGTGTTGATTGATGGATTCATCTGAGTCAGTCCTTGATATGTGTGCACATGAATTCTTTCAAATATTCACAATATATAAAAAACAATACGTCAAAGAATTAAGGAATGCCAAAAAATTATTTTTAATACAGGAAAAATGTATGTATACATATATAGAGTTCTCTGCAGTTTCACAATCATTCCTGTTGGCCTTCAATCCTAATGATGAACACCTTGTGACAGTTGCCATGGAAACGAGACCTGATGAATGGCCTGTCTTTTCATAGTGAGATGTGAGCCGGTCGGCACGCCACTCCTTTACCCTGAAGGCATATGGGTGAAGCTACACTCTGCTCCAAAACGCATAGCCGAGTGCTAGGATCAAGAAGTGCTATGCGACATTCTTCATGGCGTTCTCATTCAGCCTTTCCATGTAGTTTTGGAGCTCTATGGAGTCCCCAAGCTCGATGTCTGGGCAAACCCACTGGATATCGTTTTTCCCAACGCTTAGTGGACTGTCACTGCTTGGCTTGGAGTGGCTGAAGGTGGTGAACTTGACCCGTTTCCTCTTTGTAGTGGGTGAGTTTCCTGTCTCGCTCTTTTGCTCGCGTCCTCCCTGACTTTGTGCACTTTTCTGGCCCAAAAGTCCATTGAGAAGCTGACTGGCCTCCTCTAATCCCAAACCGGAGTCCACAGTAGCACTCAGCTCATCCTGCTGTAGGCACAAACCAGAATGGTTCTCCATCAGCTCTCCTTCATGTCCCAACCACACCCAGTCATGGGCATGCGCCATGCTCTCCTGACCCTCCAGGGGTAGCTGTTTGTTTTGATACTGGAGGGCATAGGAGACACAATTAATGAGAAACACCAGAATGGCCAGGCAAAAGACTCCCAGTAGGGCATACATGCCGATTTCAAGGTCAGTCAGGCCACGGCGGGCTTGAAGCAACTCCTCCTCTGTGGTACGTCCATGAGGAAGTTCGGCCTGTGCTGGGAAGTTTGAAAAATCTGCAGGAATCTCTCCGATTGGGTGCTTATCTCCAAAAGGAGCACCTGTTTTTATGGTAGTGGCTCCTTTGTTGACCATTCCTGCCTCTGAAATGGTGTCTCTATTGTATGAGGAATTGGTTCTGTGCCTCCTGTTGTCATCATCTTCACTACGGCTAAACTTGACGCGAACATTGGCGCTTACCGAGGCCAGAATGTTACGCCGCTTGCTTTTCTGGCATGAATCGGCTCCAGACATCTCAACGCGCAGCAGCGTGCCCTGACCCTCACCTCTTACCACCACCACTGGCGATCTCCACCACGTGGCCCTCTGAACTGTGACCACCTGCTCATTCAAGGATGTGGCTGTCAGCATGAAGTGTGCAGGGTCATACAGATCAAGAGGTGTCACAGAGCCATCACTGAAGTGCAGCCAAGCACTAACAAGGGACTCCTGCAAAAAAACAGACAAGATTATACTAGAGATGTTGCCACAAGCAAGTGTGATTTCTTCATCAGTAGAGGGCACTAAACTATTCACCTAATCATTTAAACAGGACAGTGGAGGGAAAATTACAAGAATACAGTCTTGTGCAAAAGTTTAGGCACCCTAAATTTTATTGATAAATAACAGATTTTGGTGATTTTTTTTAATTGAAAAGATGTTTACACAGTCTCTCTCGGAAATGGAAAAATGTTTGGAACAATACTGTAGTTTCAGCAAACATTGGTACTTTTTATGTCATAAATTGAACAAAGATAAAAAAAATAGGATAAAATCGTAAGAACCATCCCAGGAAAGAAAGGCAAAGAGCTACCATGTAGTAAAGAACATGTATATTAGCGTCAGAAACTGACCAGCGTCAGAAACGGCCTTCTTCATTCATGGTTGAATTGCGGCAAAGAAATGATTACTTTGTAACAATGACAAGCAGAGACTTGCTTGGGCCAGGAAACACATAGAATGAACATTAGATTAGTGGAAGACTGTCCTTTGGTCTGATTAGTCAAAAAGCAGTCCAAAAGTACTCAACACCTCTGGGAATACCTTCAAGATTATTGGAAAACCATTCCAGGTGACAACCTCATGAGGCTATGAGGATGCCAAGTGCGTGCAAAACTATCATCAAAGCAAAAGTTGGTTACTTTAACAAATCAAAATGACATATGACATATTCTGGGTTACTTAACGCATTTGTGTATGACTACAAAATGTTACATTTGTTCTGTCACAATTTTAGTGTCTCCAGTATTACTATATAATGTTGAAAAAAAACAAAACACTGAATAAGAAGGTGTGTCTAAACCTTCTTGATTGCTATATACAGCCAGGCAGATCCTATGTGAACTCAATGAAAGCCAATCTCACTTCATCTTTTTCAGCTTGGGAAACACAAATGATCAAAACTTCACCTATAAGAATTCACAGACAGTTTAGCAGACTTCAATGTTTCAAACTAGTTGAGTGTTTTGGCTGCATAACACTCCTGCAATCAGCAGGAAATCATGTCTCCTGGCTCATTTAATATCTATCAAGCTGGAGGAGAAAGAAGACTCCTGCTGACACACAGGACTGTCCAAGTCAGACCAATCATGATGGTTCCAACATGACTAGCGTTAACGAGCAGGAGCTATGAATTCCAGTTTCACAGCTGTGGTGATAACAAAACCATGGCCGCTCATCAGTCTGCTGTTCTCCGTGCAATATGCCTTGTACCTGGTGCAATTGTGATTATTTTAATGATGGCCATAAGAATGCAGCAAGCCAATTTTTGGAGCCTAAAAAGGATAGGACAGTTCAAAGCAAGGATATAGTGGCGTTATCTGTGTGTTCCATTAAAAATTCTGTGAGTTTACTTAACAATAAATGAGGTGTACCTGTTTGGGGTTGTGCATGGTGTCCTGGGTGGTGGCTGTGGCCGCAATGGCCCTGTTGCTGCCAGGACTCAGCTGCAATGACAGCGAGAGGCCCGACACCAGCTGCACACCGAGATCCGTAATGCTCACTTTATCATCTAGGATTTTCACCGTCCTCTCTGCCAGGACCACATCCGACAGGGGGGACATCACCTGGAGGAAGTGAGAGAGCAGACAGTCTAAACCACACAGGCT
The DNA here is from genome assembly GCA_003987875.1 of Clarias batrachus. NCBI lineage: Eukaryota > Metazoa > Chordata > Actinopteri > Siluriformes > Clariidae > Clarias > Clarias batrachus. The sequence goes on from QMIH01000111.1 coordinate 339,172, forward strand.
GATGTGTTTCTTTTTTATACGACTCAGATCGGGTTTCAATTTCTCGGGTTAAGCAATGTGGTCTGAGCATATCAAGATCATTTTTATTAATCAATAGAGACAGGAGAGTCTTCTTGATATACACATGTTAACCAATTTAACGATTCCCTGCTCACTAGTGCCCCGTTATCCTGCAAACCTCAGTCTGGAAATATGAAATATAAAATTCCATGAAATAATAAATTGCCTGCTGGGATGTGATTCATCTATTGTATCGATGCTGTAAACGCTACCTGCCTGCTAGTCACTTAGGAGCTGTCTCAGTCATCAGATTGAATGTCACATTATAATTTTTTCATTGTTCTAATTTTATTATTATTGTTGTTAATATCTTAATGGGCCAAGTAAATGGAACTTTATGATAGGCATGGGAAAAAAGATATACACTAAGCAGTACTGTGCAAGTCTTGAGCCACCCCTTATTTCTTCATATTTCGCTTCCAGAGGGCCAGACTTTCTTGTATTTTTAATGTAATCTTGAGGAATATTTCTCCGGGCCTCCTGAAGGCCATTTTTGGCTCTCATTTTTTGGCAAGTTTTTGGCTATCATTTTGAGTCCAGTCGCTGTACCTGACTAGATTCAGAGGAATTTATTTGATTTTATTCATTCTTTTTTTTTTTTTTTTTTTGTTAAGTCACACAGTGACTTATGAATCACTCGAGCATAAAACGAGCATAAAAATTAAGACATGAACTAGTGAGAAACGAGTATAGATGATGATGGATGATCAGGCTGGTAATTAGCATACCGGTGATGCTGAATGCTGAGGGGTTGGAACAGACGAGGAAATGAGGTTGCTGATGATGATGTTATAGAAACAACCAGTTTTAAATTGCATATTTCGACACTTGGCAGCCTGTCACAGTAAAACAGTTGTACTCATTTCTTTAATTTAATCTACATCATTAAACTGAATATGAAGGAATAAGGGTGGCTCAAGACTTTTGCACAGTACTGTGGTTTCAGGTTTCCCCCATGGGCCTTGTATCACAACCGATAAAGGACTACAGTACATAGAACTCATTTTAATACAAAATGATTTTTTTTTTTAGCATTTGTTTTAGACCAAGTCGTGCATGTAAGACACCTACCGGTAGGATGCATCTATCCTGCAAACATATCCTAAACCCCAGAAAGCACAATTTCTCTGAAATGTCATTTTAATTTGATTCTATATTAAATCGTTTTCAACTGGCTTTTAGTTTGGATTTGATGGAACAAACAAAAACAACCATTATCTGCATCTGGTGTGTTTTATATTAAAACACAACATCTCTTTTTATGCACAGGTTATTTCTACTGTCCATTTAAAGCAAAAAAAAAAAAAAACACTGTCAAAATCTCTCCAGCTGTTTGCACGTGCAGTGCATATTAAACAAATACACTCATATAATAGATTCTGATAGGACGAAAAATCTAAGAGACACAAAACCTATCACATCTTCATGCTAAACTCATAGAGTCTGAATATAGCTTTACATTTTTACATAAGACACGGTGCAGGGACACTGTGACAAAAATAACTGCAGCTCAGGGTTCTGCGAGCAAATGACAGTTCCTCCATGCCCTCAAACCAACACCTCATTTTATAGCACAGGACCAGCTGTGATATGCAAAGTTATGTGCAGCCTTTCCATTGACATCAGTTAAGGCAACACCAGGTGCCTCCATACTTTCGCATGTTCCTCTGTCATAATGAGTGCCCCTCGTCTCTGTCAGAGCCAAGCACAGCTCACGCCGCCTCCTACTTTCTTCAACACTCACAGTGTCTGCAAGCTTCAGCACTGCTACTCGCCAGGTCTACATTTTACTCCAGCTGCATGACTGTAAATAAAAAATAAATAGAACTTGTCGTCCAACTTCTTTACCATACTGCTACTGCGTACTCTCCCCGGAATGTATTCAAGTCATACAGGCAGAGCTTACTCAATAAGCACACTGCCAAAAACCTTAGCAAATTCCATAAATTCCATAAATACAGGACCGAATTGAGGAATTATGATTAGATAGCTAGATGAATGAGTGGATGGGTGGATGGATGTTTTTATATTTTAAATATTTAAAATTAAGTTAATATTAATATATGGCTCCAGTTTTATATAATATTAACATACAGTATATACAGTGGAACCTCAGATTGCGAGTAACGTGGTTTACAAGATTTTTAATAATTTTTTATTCGGAAACCGAGMAAGTWTTARTTTAYGWGCRCCGAGTATCATGCTTCACACATGCGACTCTTATTTTGACACCAAGCATCAAATTTTAGTTTTCATTATTTCTTATGGGAAATGATGATTTGGTTTACGAGTGTTTTGGAATAGGAGCCCACTTCTGGAACGAATTATGCTCGTAATCCAAGGTTCCACTGTACTCTGGTTTCCTCCCACAGTCCAAAGACATGCAGTTTAGGTTAATTGGCGTTCCCAAATTGCCAGTAGTGTGTCAATGAGTTTGTGTGAGTTTGTGTCTGCCCAGCGATGGATTGGAACCGTGTCCAGGGTGTACCCCGCCTTGCGCCCCAAGTCTTCTGGGATAGACTCCAGGCCCCCCAACATGTGACAATGGCTATGTGACAATCCCTGTATCCCAGGATAAAGCAGTAGATGATGAGAACTATAATATTAATATGAAATGCAGCTGTGCCACTAAATGAAGTGTCATTGTACACAAATAAATTCCCTAAAAATAAACAAATAAATTAATAAATATGCATTGAATATATAAAATTAATTACTGATGCCGAACATCATTACACCCTATGGGACAAGACCAAGCTCTTGTTATAGATGAATATTTTAACTCGCAGTCTATTTTAAAAATGTGAATTTAGGTTACAAGTTACAGATTTGCATAAAAAGAAAAAGTGAGGGATTTTTTTCATGTTAAAGTTGAAAAAAACAAACAAACATTTGATATGATTTATCATGGTTTCTTTTAAAATATAAATCTATAGGATACATAGGTAGATACACTGGTGGCCAAAAGTATAAAGACAACATATGTCATATATTATAGTCATAGTAAAAGAATGTGCACAAAACAAGTAATTTCACTCTTTAGTTCTAGTCTATCTGGCTGAAGAGTTGTACTAATTAACAGAAACGTAGTGAAAGTGTGGCTATGTGACAATGATATTCATCTTCTGGATGAGTAGGTGTGGAAGGCAGTAGCAGTCGAGAAATTGCCTTTTGTACATGATCTTCAGAGTACTGCAGACATATTTTTAACTCCATGCCCAGCCAGATCCAGCAGGTTTTGAAAAATATAGGACTTCACATTAAATATTGATTGCGGTATAGCAATTTCATTGCATCAAATAACAAATTATTCCCATTATCAATTATTGATTGTGTACCAATATTATTGATTGTCATTATAAAAATAAAAAAAATGTCACTAGATAAATACACCACATACGCTCAAAGTATTTGCTTGTCTGCCTTCACATGCATATGAACGTGAGTAACATCCGATTCTTAATCCATAGGGTTTAATATGATGTTGGGCCGCGCTTTGCAGCTGTAACGGCTTCAACTCTTTTAAAGGTTGAGGTCTGGACTCTGTGCAGGCCAGTCAAGTTCTTCCACACCAAACTCGCTCACCCATGTCTTTATGGACCTTGCGCATTCATGTTAGAACGGGTTGGGTCCATCCTCAAACTGTTCCCACAAAGTTGGGAACATGGAATTGCCCAAAATGTCTTGGTATGCTGAAGCATTAAGAGTTCCTTTCACTGGAACTAAGGAAGCCAAGCCAGACTCCTGAAAAACAATCCCACGTCACAATCCCCCCCCCCCCACCAAACTTTACACTGGTCACAATCCAGTCACCCTCATTTCTTCACAATTCATCTCCGGGCAACCACCAACCCCAGACTCGTCCGTCGGGAGTCGAGTTGCGGCGTGCTTTACACCAGTGCACCTGACGCTTTGCATTGCACTTGTACAGTACAAACATGGAGATCCATTTTAAGAAACTTTCTACGCACTGTTCTTGAGCTAATCTGAAGACCACATGAAGTTTGGGGGTTTGCAGCTATTAACTCTGCAGAAAGTTGGTGGCACTATGCGTCTCAGCGTCCGCTGCTTTACACGGCCTACCACTTCTTTGTGCATTTGCCAATCGCATCCAACTTTGTTATAATACCACTAACAGTTAACTGTGAAATACTTAGTAGCAAGGAAATTTCACAACCGGACTTATCGCACAGGTGGCATCCAATCACTGTACCATGATGGAATTCACTGAGCTCCTGAGAGTGACCCATTCTTTCACAAATGTTTGTAGAAGCGGTGTTGGTGCCTAGGTGCTTCATTTTATACACCTCTAACCATGGACGTGATTGCAACACCTGAATTAAATTATTTGCATGGGTAAGTGACAATGAAATTTGGCAATGTAGATCCAGTAGGTCTTAGACAGAGGACTGTCAATCATGTATGCTCTGCAGACCATTAGGCTACGAATCGCTTACTCTCAGGTCAGTGAGTTCCAATGTTGTGTACTGTATGTGTTTCATTACATTAAAAAATATTACCTGCAAAAGGTGGTCTTTTTTTCTTTTTCTTTTTTTGCATTCCCCTCAGCACCCACTGCTATTAACTCTGCATTGTTTGGTGTAATTAGTCATGGTCTATAATGAAGTGAAGGCAGCAGTGAACACTGGTGAAGGTTAATAGTGTGGCTGGTCAGAGGCTCTGAGCATTGCTAAGTGCTCAGCTCGAGGACTCATCTATTAGGAAGCATCAGTGATGCCTGTGATTTAGGTCTACACAGCCCTCCAGCTCCAACTCCACCATCTGGGGTTTTTTATCTGATTTTAATTTTCACCCATTGCAGTTTGAAGATGGAGCCTCAGACCAAGCGAGACAGTGTTAGAAGGAGCTGGAGAGGCAATTTTGCTATTAAATAAAGCATCAGGGTGAACTAACAGTGTTGTCAATATTGCTTTCAGGCTGCAGTACATGTATCATTTAGAGCAAGTCTAATGAACATAGTGGCCGGTAAAACAACAAGAATCTAGAATATCCATCAATACGTCCACTAAACTAATTAAACCACAAAGCCATAAACACCAGCATTGTCATTGTCTTTAGCTTGAGTGCCACCTCAGTAGGGGTAAGATGCAACTCTTAGCCCTTTGGATACAATTTGATCAGCTACAGCCAATTTCTTGCTTCTCTCCTCAGATTGTAATTGTTCTGAGACATACAAAAATAAAATTGCAATTTATATTTTTACAGTACAATTCTATATCTTAATCTATAAATAGAATGTATTAATTATTAAAATTACACATATATGCATTTGTTGATGTTAATGTAATGGGTACAAGAGGTAGAATGTTGAAATCTAGCATGCTGCAGCCAAATATTACAATTCATTTCTAGGGTTTCAGGTTAGAGTTAGACAAAAAAACATTTTTTTTTGCAACTAACACTTACCTATCTAATCAAGTGCAGTTGGTGAGAGTAAGCAAATCAAATGTTGGTGTCATCAATGAATAACTTGGAATATAACCTGCAGATGGCATCTTACCAGATATCTTTTGATTTAACAAGGAAAGGGATTTCAGAATTATTAGGTTTTACCTTGTATTTTAGTTGAAATGAGTTTTGGGTCTTGGTAAAAAATAAAATAAAATAAAAAAACATTTTTATCTGCCTAAATATCTAGAAGTTACATCAATATCTGTGTTTGGAAAGGTTCTTTTATAGAGAGTCAGATTACTCTACATAGCTGTTTAATCAGATTTTCTAGGCTCCCTAATCTGATTATTAATAGCACACGTGTGTCATTAACACCTCAGAGGTTGCAACATTTTCTTGAGAAGAAATGTCTGAGACAAGATTTTTCATTAGTGTACTGTATAGACCACTGCCTTTGATTTGGGTGGAAACAGACTGAAGAAGCATATTGAAAGAAGGAATTGTAAGATTCAATAGCAAGTGACATAAAATGAGGCACAGTTTAAAAAAAAAAAAAACTAATTCAATGATGCATGAATGAGAAGATAGCAAGCACTGAAATACCTGTAATATGAGTCTATTGATTACTGCTGCATGGATAGTACTAGTTGAAATGCATCAATCACTGCAAATGTGATTTCATTCATCAATATGGCGTCCATCTTCATTATTCAGCAGCGTATAAAGTAGCACATGATCTAACACAACCCCCCCCCCACACACACACACACACACACACACTATTTGGGGGATTTGCTGACCAAGCACTTGTGCAGCATTTATTACTGGTTAATTAATAACTTTATTCATAAAAGTTGTTTCTGTGGAACAAATAGTGTCTTGGATTAGGCTGGGTCAACATGAGAAAATGAGAATTTTTATGGACTTTAAAGGGTCAGTATACCCTGGTCAGCCATAACTGATGGTATTACCGCAAACAGGTGAAGTGAATAACACCGATCAACTATTCACCAGTCAACTAGACAGGAGACAGGATAATGACGCCCAAGGCACACCCATGCCCGGAGTGACCAAAGACCAGCCTGTACGGTCCCATCAAAGACAAAATCCAATTCAGCACAAACTGGCGAAAAAAACCAGAACACCCAGTGCTCCACAGCATGTCACACACAGGGACCAGCTAGTAAAGAGCCCAAGGCCACCCCCGCATAGCCTCCAAACTAGACAGATCCTGATTGGATCAAGAGGAACTTTAAACCTATGAGGTTTTAATGTTGTGACTGATCAGTGTAGGAGTGAATTAAAAGTCATGTTTAGCCAACTCTGCATCAGCGCTAACAATTCAGTGACAGGAGTTGAAGACATTATTAGTGAGATTATTAGTTATTATTATGAGTCGGGTAACAGGGAAAGCTGAAATCAGTTGAACTACCAATATGACTGAGGGACAGTTCAGACGTTTTATACTGTGTTTATCTGCGGTTTTTGGTTCCACATTTTCAATCCTACTGACACAGCATCAGTCACATGATATTGAAGCAAATTGCTAGCTCTGATCATAGATGAGTGATACAAAGCGTACTTTTTAAGGATATTGCCCCTCTCTCATGGCAACTCAGTCAAAGCCAAAAAGAGAGCTACATTCTGCAGACATACACGTTCAGGAAGTGATTGGCAAGTGGATCAATGATGCTTCATCTACTTGTTCCAGTGGAACAGTGCACAAACACGCACATGCACAAAAACACCTACACACACATGCGCCAGCGCGCACTTCACATTTCAGACCAGTTGTCTTTATGCAGACAGACAAACAGTAAAGTGCTGCTTAGACGTCACTGACATCTTTTCATCTTGAACGAGAGTAAGTGCTAGAATAACTGCAACTCATCCGTCTGCCGTCTGCACACCATGGCGCATCCTGCAGCTGCTGTGCCAGGAAAATGACAAATGAAGTTTGTTTTGGCAGGCAAGGGGACATATTTATCTGTCCACAGTGGAGACGAATGCTCTCTAGTGACAGGAGAGGAATCAGAGAGTCGGCTTGCTGCTGCTTGCAGTTCCGTCTGAAGAACTGTGTTTGTAGAAATGATGGCATGTCATGCTCACCAGGGCAGGTAGACATGTATTACTATCAGTAATTACTTCAAAGACATAGCACAGAAAATGCAAGGAGGCTGAATGACTTTTTTTTTTTAATGATTGATAGATATTTTTATTTTTGTAAATGTATAAGTATCAAATTGCCTGTCTTTTTTTTTTTTCATCATTTCAGCTCATAAAGCCGATTTCTATCTAAAATGTATTTTGAAATGAAAATATTACAAACACAAGTTGTCTTTGTAATGGATATTTTTCCATTCACCATACAGTATTTCCAAAGGTTTGTGCACTTAACATCCTCTTTATGCTTTTTGATAACATGCCATTCCAGATGTTTGCCAAAACTAACAAAGCATCCAAATTAAAGCTTATTACAAGTAGACTGGCAATGCCCGATGCCTCTACTGCCAACAAGGCCAGCCCTCCTTGTTATTAGTTAGTCTGTCTCAAACAACCTTAAAATATACCTTGCTGTTTATCTGTTTATCTACTGTTAACAGTTATATGCACTCACCTAAAGGATTATTAGGAACACCATACTAATACAGTGTTTGACCACATTGATCCAACAAGGTGCTGAAAGCATTCTTTAGAAATGCTGGCCCATATTGATAGGAGAGCATCTTGCACTTGATGGAGATTTGTGAGATGCACATCCAGGGCATGAAGCTCCCGTTCCACCACATCGCAAAGATGCTCTATTGGGTTCAGATCTTGTGACTGTGGGGGCCATTTTAGTACAGTGAACTCATTGTCATGTTCAAGAAACCAATTTGAAATGATTCGAGCTTTGTGACATGGTACATTATCCTGCTGGAAGTAGCCATCAGAGGATGGGTACATGGTGGTCATAAAGGGATGGACATGGTCAGAAACAATGCTCAGGTAGGCCGTGGCATTTAAACGATGCCCAATTGGCACTAAGGGGCCTAAAGTGTGCCAAGAAAAGATCCCCCACACCATTACACCACCACCAGCAGCCTGCACAGTGGTCACAAGGCATGATGGATCCATGTTCTCATTCTGTTTAC
>QMIH01000111.1:348349-388487 GCA_003987875.1 Clarias batrachus
TTTGGATGTCAATATTGTTATAAATGCGTTAATTGGCAGGTGGTATCCCTGTAAATGCGTATATATACAATGAATATAAAATACCTATTGCAGGTTTTTGTCACATAAAAGGCTGAAACCAAGAGAAAACATTTTCAGGTTCTACAGTGATATAGCAACCGACCAAATTAAAATGAAAAACAAATATATGTTTCAGGAGGCAAGAAAAAAGAAAAAACAACACTAACCTGGTGTGCACACTGTTTTAGAATGGAGCACTAATAACTGTGCATATACATCATCAATTAAGTGCTTCTGATTCACCCAAAATAACGATCAGCTCCTTCTCTCAGATCTTAAAATCGATTAGAAATCCAGCCCTGGCACAAAATCTACAAGCCTCTGTTAGAGAGCTGGGGATGAAGAACAAAATGTTCACCTTTTAGCATAATAATTACCCACTCATCCAAGTTAACAAAGGGATGACTTCAGAAGGGGATCAATGTCAAGCCTTATATCTAAATCCTATGAAGAAACTGTGGAACGACTTAAAGAGGGCTATGCACAGAAGATTCCCTTGTCATTTGGTAGACGTGGAGCTCACGACCGAAAGTGGAAAGAAATTGCCGATTCAAGATGTGCCAAGTTGAAGATTCTTATCCAAAAACACTGTGCTCTGTATTAGAAGATGAAGGTGCTCTAAAAAGTATTATTTAAAGAGTACACACATTTGTGCAACCAGGTTATTGTATGTTTTGTCTGTTTTTCTAAAGACACAAATCATTCTCACATTATTTATCTAGGCTGTTTTTTTTTTTTTTACATTTACAAAACTGTGTAATTTTAACAGACTGCATGTCTATTCTTATATAATCAATGGTCTGTACTGTCGGTACTGTAGGGGTCATATGGATGCTATTGAATAATGGATTGGTAATGGATTTTTTCATTGGCAATTGTTTAAACAATTTTATTTGTCAGAAAAGTTAATCATTGCATTATTTGGGTCTTATTTATTTATTTATTTATTTATTTATTTAAGGCACGCTAAAAAAAAGGTCCAGTTGATTTTAAACTGTATTTTGAACAAAATCCTGTACGTAATAGCTATTAAATGAAATATAAGAATACTGTAGGTATGTTATTTCAGACAAACTTATTATTTCAGATTTAATACATCTATCAACAGTAATTCTGACCTGTAAAACCATATATCTTCATTATTTCACGTTTAGATTTTGGCTATATCCAAATAAACGTGTCTCACCTGAACCTTGGTGCTTCCTACAGTCAGCCCCGTCAGTGTTGTTCCATCTGTTATTTTGGCCACTCTTGCGTCCTCAACTTTCAATAAATCCTTCACCAACTCGGTCACGTCCACCTGCCAATCACTGCCCAGCAGGAAATCCGGCTGGCCCCGTCCCTCTCCAGGCTCTGCCTCAAAGTGCGTGAGGACACGCAAAGTGGTGCTTTGGTACTGTGGACCACAACCTCGGTCTCGTCTGCTCCCTTCATCTTCATCATTATCTGCAGATCTAAAGACAGGAGACGGGCTTTTAGAAGTGTCTGTTTTTCTTCTATCAGCACATGGAATTGTAACACTGAACAATGCAAAAAAAGGTCAGGTGATCTGATGAGTTCAGCTTGACCCTATACCAGAACGATGGGTGTGTCAGGGTATGAAGGAAAGTGCATGAAGTGATGCACCCATCATGCATAGTGCCCACTGTACAAGCCTCTGGAGGCAACATTATGATCTCGGGTCAGGTCTAGGTTCAACAACTTTATGTGACAATAAAATCATGTCAGCGGATGACCTGAGTGTACTGAATGATGAGGTTATAACATCTATGGAGTTTTTCCTTCCCTGATGGCAAAGCCATATTATCAAATTGTGAACGAGCGAGAAATCACGTTCGACGAGCACGGCGCACCAAATTTTGTGCAGAAAACAATGCAAAAGGCAATCAAATAAAATCTTAGCTTTTTGTCTCAGATATATTTTATTAAATTTAGCAATACTGTTTTTCAAACAAGCTATGTCATTAATGTTCAACAATTATTGAATGTACAGTATGCATAATCCAGCAGCCAATCAGAGCAAGGCTAGTGGGTATGACAACAACAACAACAACAATAAAAATGAGGAGTCAACGTTTAACATACCGTAAGAATATAAATGTTAACCTCATAAGTTATTGTTTTAAGAAGTATATTTGTTAAGAAGATTTGTTGCTATTTAATTCGAACTTTTGTAATATTTACTTAGTCTGTTTAAAATGATTGCAAGAAGGGCACACAATTTTAATCATTAATGCAGTTTCAGCATTTGTAATAAGGGAAATTACCACACAGATTCTAAGCTTTAGTCCTATTTACTTATAAAATAAATTAATTAAACTTAAATAAATAAATAAATAAATAAAAATGCTCAAAAGTTGTATGTATGTTGAGTCTGGAATGTGTCCACAGCTGCTAATCTCTCTCTCTCTCTCTCTTTCCTACATGACTTTTCTGCTTGCAGCATCAATATCTCGTTGGCAAGAAGAAAACTCATTACCAACAAGTATTTCATACAAGAAAAAAAAATGAGTACTTGTTCTCATACAATGACTTGAACTTTATTTACACACACACAACAAAAAAAACAGATGTGCATGGACCACTGCCCGAAATACAGTAGCATTTGAAAGAGCATATCTTTAGGAATATGGGCAATGATGTTCAAAGAGAAAACACTGACGTCAAGGTTTGTCAAGAGTTTCAGACTTGTTGGCTTAAAAAACAGCCTGTGTTAAGAACAACTTCTAGATAATGTGTTCTTATGAACAGTCTGCCATAAAGCCTGTTATATTAAAAAGCTGGGTTAAACACATAATAATGAAGATACATTTCTTTGCGACATGTATGGAAATATTGCACTGCTTTATCAGTGGGTCAGCTCAGGGAAGGAGAATGCCCTTGGATTAAAACCTTCTCTTATTTACCCTTAGATCCTCCAAAGTATAATCTGATGCAAATGCTGGTGGTGCATGAAAGAAAAGGAAAACAATCACAGTTGACAAAAAACTGGAAATAATACAGCGTTCAGAAAGAGGTGAAATGTCACTGGTCAATGGAAACGTTTTAATCACATCTTTTATTACAGTATGTACTGTATTATAACAACTTTTAAGATGTTGTAGGTGTTTTAAATGCATACAATGATTAAAATACTAGCAGTACTGTGCAAAAGGCAGCTTTTTCCTGTTATTTTTTGTTTAAACATGTTTATTTTATGATTTCATTATTAAGTCAGTGCAAAATAATCTGATTTCCAAATATTTGTATTCATACAAAAAAAAAAAAAAGTAGGCCAGAAAAGTAAGCAGCATACAGTATTATGTAAAACCCCACTCTTCAGAGCAAAAAAAATCTTCTGGGTTTTGCATTCATAAAACATAAGCATGTGTGACTCAGAAGGACAGTGGCTGGTTCTGCAGGGTGGTCAAACATTCTTCATTCATTTCCTTAAAAATAAAATGCACAAATTATACCTAGAGATGACTGATTTTGTTTGATTAATTACTGTTTACTGCTTTTTACAGTATTAAAAAAAAAATGAATGTAGAAACTTTTTTGAAGACATTCTTGCTTTGCAAGAATGTGCATGTGTGCATGTGCCTGCAAAGACTTTTTCACAGGACTGCATATACACCATTTTCCCCAGGTTAATGCGGACAGATGCTGATACTCTATTAACCCAAATAGCACCGCCGGGTGAATTGAATAACATTGATTATCAATTATATACTGGTAAACTGGGGCAGCATGGCCACCCAAAGCTCTAGCCCACTTGTTTCAATCTCATAAAAAAAAGGCAATATAGCACAAATTACTGAAAAAGGTCAACACTATGATAGAAAAGGTATCAGAACAATCAATGCAACACAGCTCGCTGTATATGGGGCAAGGATGCATGGGGCAGGGAAAGAGTTCATGGTTATTTACACCAGATCTTGGGCATCCATGGGAGGTGCTGGACGAAGTCAGATCCATGGAGGCCTCACATTGGAACTTACAGAACTTAAAGGATCTGCTGTTAATGTCCTGGTGCCACGCAGCACAGCACACCCCCAGAAGTCTCGTGGAGTAATGCCCCGAGGAATCGGTGCTGTTGGCACAAGGGAATCCTAATACCTAAATGGTTTTGATATGAACCGTTTGGACGTTCCTGCATACCAACGAATTTGACTTAAAAACAGTTTGAGAAACGGATTATGTTTGTGACCTGGGGACTGTTTGTACATAAGAAGTTAAATGTGAAAAGGATGCTTGGTTTGCAAAATGTACAGTAGCACACAATTTAAGTTATATGCTAACCTTAATAAAGCACTCAAATGTTGCTTAATGTATTTATTATTACTATTATTATTATTATTATTATTATTATTGTTGTTATTTCTGATATTGTTTTACTTACTTAGGTTAAGAACATCAGGATTCATTTGAAATACATTTTTCCTCATCCATCAGATGTACTGGTTTAATGCTTAACTGCCAAAAAAGGTTTACTACACATACATCACTGTGAGCGTGTTTGTTATGTAGCATTAATCAATTACTCAAAATGCAATTCAATTAACAGCTTCTTTGTAGATATAATAAAATAAATTGAAATGCACAATTTATGGATTAATAAAATAAGTCCATAAACCATAACTATATTGCTGAACCATTTTAAAAGTCTATCAAACTAATGGAGGACATTATTTGAAGTGAGTGTCAACTAAATGATGAGAGAGAGAGAGAGAGAGAGAGAGAGAGAGATTAGCAGCTGTGGACATACTGAACCTTTGTGTGTATTTGTTTATTAGTTCAGGTTAATTCATTCCTTTTATTTTATAAAATATTTGATCACTTATGATATAACTTTATTTTATTGCTATATTTAGGAAAAAAATGTAATGCATTCATTAATTAATTTATTCATTCATTCATTGGATCATCCTTGTGTTTGTTTAACTGTTGTATATTTTGTGATGGTGTAAAATATTCAAAATAAATACAGTAGACATTTCTCAACAAACAACAACAAAATAATAATAATTGAAATCAAATATAAGCATAAGTAGTCAGTTATGACAGTAATTCATTTCAAGCACAGACGACTGGAAATTCACAAGGATAAACATGACTGTAAGCATTAGTAATCACTAAACCTCACTGTCAAATACTTGATGAAAGTAAGAATTATGAGAGTCTTTCCTTTTATCCTACACTCTCTTTTGGCCAATATAACAGTGTGTGGCTGCTTCCAGAGGCATGCAGGTCTCATCTTTAGCTAATCATTTCCAAAAATGTTGCTTGCCAAGGGAATTCTACCTACAGGGTATTAAGAAGTGGGAGGACATTGATAAATTTGGATTAGGAAACTCACAATTTAACGGGTTGCTAATGTACTTTGAAACATGAGGTTCGGTCCCACAGAGCCAATATGGCATTTTTCTACTATTTTCCACTATTCCCGCACCTCAGAAAAAGTAAAATAATAATAATAAATGTAAAAAACACCAGCTGTCATTTGCACATCATGTGTCAGAACGCCCCTCGTTGGAGGAGTGCGATTGGTGCGCAGTGATTACTGAACCGCATCTTCCATTAAAGCCGAAGTGCAACCCCCGCACAGCATAGCCCAGGTCGTGACCAGCCTATTTCATTTTATTTTTCACCAGATATGGTCGTTTCCCATGTTCATGTCTGTGTTTTGACATTTGCCTCCCCTTCTTTCAGCTCTCCTTCTGTCAGCTCACTCACTTTCATGTCATGCGTGTATCCCGCTTTAGGATTGCCATAATTCCAGACGAATGTAATTTAAAAAAACGTCCTGTAGGTGACCATGGCATGTGTCAGTATTAAAGTGTCAGAGCCGGCTCGGATCATTAAAACCTTGCGTCGGTATGCTGTCTTGCTCCTCCATAATGCCAGCTCCAATGCATCAGGACAGGTACAGGGCCAGCAGAGACCTCAGGGCCATTTTTTATGAAGATTCTCTAAGTGGAAAGTGCTGACCTGGGATCAGTCAATACTCGTCCATAAACAGTGATCCTGTGATAGTGAGTGAGAATTTTTCCAATCTACACCCATCTCTTAGATAGTAAAGTGTTTTATGCATCATGGTGTCTGATTCTAATGACATGAAGGTTATTTTAATAAGGTTCCATATTAGATGAGTGCTGCTGCCTGTCGGAATATCGGAGGGGCAGCATTGCATGTGCCCTTCTCACTGCAAATAATTCCATGTTCTGGTTCACAGCACTAGAGTTTAACGACAGTTTCAGCAAATACAGCCATCAAAACTGTCGCTCTGACTGAAGAGTCATTTGCGGTACTGGACAGACTGTACAATTTGCATTTATGCAGTAATATATAGACCACTGCCTTAAACACTGGAACATGCCTTTCAAAAAGCGTCGCAAAATATGAATGATAAATGTTGACTAAAGGAGGAAGTAGAGATTTTTTTTTTTTGCCTCTGCAAAAATTTTTTAAAAAATGTGCAATAGGAAAAAAAAAAAAAAAACTAGTATGATACATGATATACGATATATACAGTATAGTTCTGTACATACAATGATACATGAATGAGATGGAAAATATTGAAATAAATCCTCGACTAGAGATATGCAATTTGCTGCATAAATACTAATAGTTGTAATTATCACTTTAATTAAACTGTGGGTTTGGTCTTATTTAACAATATGAATACATTTTTAGCAGATTATAAAATAGCACTTGATCCAGCACATCTTGTAAGTCTAAATTTTAATATCATATGTTGTCCTTTGACATTTATTGTACACATACAGTAACATAAAGACGCCAGGAGCTACTAAACTGATGTAACGAAAACTATAATGTGTTCATGGGATGCAGGCTATTGTATAATGCTATTAATTTTATTATGGAATATTGTACTGTGGTATATCAGCCTGTCGTACAAAGGCACTGCTCCTCACTCAAGAGAGATTGCTTAAGAAAAGTCCAAGGTCAGAACTGCAAATAACTGAGACATGCCTCTATTGTGTGACTGCGCTTCAGTCTGTGCTAACATCTGAGATCTAAATAGTAATGTGTGTAATTTCAGCACTAAAGAACGCTGTAAGATCTATGATATTGTGTCCATAAGAATATAAATTCATGCTTTATACCGTACCTCTATCTTTAAATTGGACTTCCAGATGAGCATAATTTAAAACGGCATATGTCAGTAATTTCCCCGTCATAGAGGACCCCAAGTCATTAAAAAGTCAGTGTCGACATCCTGTCTGCTCCTCCATCATGCAGACTCCAAAACACAGCAGGACAGTTAGAGAGCCAGCAGAGACCTCAGGGCCATTTTTCATGGAGATTCTCAGAGCAGGAAGTGCTGACCTTGAATCAGCGCCTACTCCTCTCAATCAATACTCATCCATAAACAGTGCTCCATCACCATTCTGGTGAGTAATGATTTCTTTTTTTTTTTTTTTTTTTTTTTAATACCTGAGTCTATGAGATAGTTTAAGCATTTATGCATCACAGCATCTGATTCTAATGACTTGCAGAAAATTTGAATAAAGTTTCATATTAGATGAGCGCTGCTAAGCATCTTATTTTCCGAGGAGCATCACTGCATGTGTCCTTCTCACTGTTGATAATTTCATGATCTGGTTCACTGCACCAGGTTTCCATGAAAGTTTCAGCAAATGTGGCCATCCAAACTGTCACTCCGCCTGAGGAGTCTTTTACAGGTGTGAATAAACCCAGGATTGTTTTTGAACATTTGCCAGCCCTACATGAAGTCTTACTTGCAAGTATGGTACTTTACTGTAGACCACATCCTTAAAGATTAGGTTACACCGATCAGCAATAACATTATGACCACTGACTGGTACTGTACATTTTGTGCCTGTGTTGGAAGCAGAAAAAATGGTAAAGCATAAGGATTTGAGTGACTTTGACAAGGGCCGAATTGTGGTGGCTAGAGGACTGGGTCAGAGCATCTCCAAAACTCCAGCTTCTGATGAACCAGTTATACGGTCTTGAACAGCCAAGGCTCACTGAATGCGAGTGCAGGCTGGAGTGCATAGAGAAATTCAGTAGAAGAGCAATGTACTACTTTACCTCATATTTCTAAAAAGTTACTGCTGGTTCTGACAGAAAGGTGTCAGAACACACAATGCATCAGAGTTGTTCAGGGTGCCCATGCTGACTGCCAAAAGCAGCCACAATGGCCATAAGAGTATCAGAACTGGACAATGGACCAATGGAGCAATGGAAGAAGATGGCCTGGTCTGATGAATCACATTTTCTTTTACATCAGGTACTATATGTGTTCACTCATTAATTGGGGAAGCGTTGGAACACTGATGCACTATGGAAAGAGGCAGTGTGATGCTCTGGGCAATGTTCTGCTGGAAAACCTTAGAACATGCCATTCACTCTGCCATTCACTCTGACACATACTGTATAGTGGGTAAACAGTCACCCTAGTTTACAATAATCACATTTCATTGCTTTGCAGCCAGAAATGAAGACAGATACAGTTTTTGTTTTTTGTTAAATTTACTCAATACACCATTTCAGGCTACAAAGCAACAAAATGTGGTTATTTTAATAGGGGTGACCCATTGTAGCACCTACCTAAACACTGTTGCTGACCAAACCTACAGAAACAGTATTCCCTGATGGCTGTGAAAATGGTCTGATGTGAAAAAGTCTGATGTGGTGCCTCCAAATTCTCCAAAGTCTCTTCAAATCTCAATCCAATGGAGCATCTGTAGGCATGTGCAGATGTTGGACATGCTGGACAAACAATTCTGATCAAGGCAACGTACAGGACTTGAAGGATCTCTATACAGTACCTTGATGGGCCAGGGCTGTTTTGGACAAAAAAGGGCGGGACCTACTCAATATTAGGCTGGTGGTCATAATGTTATGGCTGATCGATGTAAGTCCAAAAAAAATCAGGTAATGTAGGGAAAAAAAGACTACTTTTGCTCTTTGCTGTCAAATGTAATACAATGGAAAAAAGAGAGAGCGTCTGACAATGAACAAGGGTAATACAATAAAGAAGATACAAGAATGACAAGCACTGAAATAAACATCTAACAGAAGACCAGCGTTTAATACTGCCAAATTATTCTGCATGAATAGTGTTAGTTATAATTAATTATCACACTAATAAATCATAAACCTTATAATCATTAATCTGTTTATTTTGCAATGGCTTCCCTAAATTGTGTGCGCTACAGTATATATTATGCACACAACCTAGGGATTCCATGAAACCATAATGGACAAGTGTAAAAGGACCACAGGACACTTTTCCATGCTATTAATTTGCTGATATTGGATATGGCGATGTCAAATTGGACTGCTTCCCGCTTATGCAATTTCACTCAAGAAGACTGCACGTAGACTGGGCATAGAAAACAAACAGGCCTGAAAAAAATAAATAAATAAAATTTGAAACGGAACGACTGATAGGGTGGGACGGTGGTGTAATGGTTAGCACTGTCGCCTTGCACCTCCAGGGTCCGGGTTCAATTCCTGGCCAGGTTCGATTCCCGCCTCTGTGTGCATGGAGTGTGTGTGTTCTCCTCGTGCTTGGAGGGTTTCCTCTTGTTACCTCCCACAGTCCAATGGCATTCACAAATTGCCTATAGTGTGTGAATGAATGTGTGTGTGTGCCCTGCGATGGATTGACACCCTGTCCAGAGTGTAACCCGCCTTGTGCCCCACGTCTCCTGGGATAGGCTCCAGGCCCCCTGCGATCCTATATATAGGATAAAGTGGTATAAACGATGAGTGAATTACTGATTATTTTAAAGGGGGTTTGATTCTTTTCTATGCCCACTGTAAGTCCGGGGTTGGTGCTGCACATAACAGAGAAACGTCTCTATTGTGTAACTTCTGAATAGTGCTTAGGTCTGTGCTAACGTCAGAGGTCTAAATACTGATGTGTGCAATGTCAGTATTAAACAATGTAAGCTGTATGACATTGTGTCCCATGAAAATATTAAGTGATGCATTATACCTTTCCCTGTTATACCATCACTCATGTTAAAAGAAAAAAAAAAACTCTTTACTAATCCTGCATTGATGTGACTTGAATGTTCTGGTCTCTTTTAAACTGTTCACTGTTGCTGGAAATGTTTAAAATGCATAATGATGACTTAACATACTGTAGCAGAATTGGACTAAAATGGACAGGACTAAAATAATCAAGCGATTTTCAAGAATGTAAATATATTAGACAAGATTTACTTGGGGAAAGTCAAGATGTGGAAATGATAATGAACTATTCAGAACCATTTAAAATGATTTCTGATGCCCAGCAATAGGCCTCACCTTTGGTTGCCCCCGGAGACGGGGATCCTCCATCCCTTAATTTGATTGAGCTCAGGATCAGCCATGTCGATCTGCAGGGGCAGGCGGGGCATCCACACACTCACCTCCAGCTGGGTGCTCATGTAGTTGTAAGTGAAGTTCAACATCATCCTCACCCTCCCTCTCATCTCCTTCCCGTTCACATACGCGTAGTCGCATCTTTCAGACACCTGCTCGGAGAAACTCAACTTCTCAGTACTCAGACTCACAACAAAAAAAAAAAAAGAAAAAAAAAAAAGAAAACCAGAGACAATCTCTCCTGTATGTGCGTAACTTGTTCTGCATTATTCTCCGAACATCTGCAAAGTCAACTCCATATAGAGAGAACTGGAGAACAAAGCAGGTCATTTGTTTGTGCTGATTTCTTTCAGTAAAGCATTTTCTCAGATGTAATCTCTCGACACCTTGCAATTTAATTTGGTTCGATTTCAATTCACTGTGCCAGGATACGATTTTTCATTTCTTTCCAGTACCTTTACAACATAATATCACTTTCATCCATCATAAAAAATGAAACAAACATTGCTCATATTTTCATATTGTTCCAGTTTTGTTGATGTTTTTAAATGAAGGACAAGAACCAAATGGTAATTCATGTTTCTTTTTTTTTTTTTAATCCACCTTTCCACAAGCCACAATTATTAATATCATTACTTTACTTTTAGACTACTACAGTATCTCAAATTTATGCATTATGCCTTTTTATGCATTTCCTCTCTCTAGCTCTTTTTCTCTCTTCCTCTCTATATCTGCTAAACAGTGGAGACTGATAGATCAGAGATAAATTCAGGACATATAATAGATTAAATTTAAACGAAAAGCAGTACAAGTGTGAGCCCATCACATCCTGGTCCTGGTTAACAGCTGACGCAGCTTTGTGTTCTCCAGCTTCATGCTAGCTTTGTAAGCAAGTAAGAAATCCCAGGGTGTGTGCAGCTGCAGTGCCCAAGGCAACAATTTCCCTCAACTGACCCCCAAAGCAGTAGATCAGTGTTTAACTGGCCCCATAAAAAAACAACAAAAAAACTGGAAAAAGACTTCCATGAAAAGAGAAGTAATTAGTAATTACATTTTTTCTTTAGAACATGTTATATGAACATGTGCATCATATTATTATTATTATTATTATTATTATTATTATTATTATTATTCCTCACCCAGTTTACATCTCAAACCTGGGCAGGTTTGTTTTACCACTGCTGAGCATCTCTAATTTCACATGTGCTGTACCTGGATGATAAGCTATGCATCTTGCTCGCATGTATAATTTGCAGATCTATGCTCTGCATCATTGTACTTAAAAAGCTTTAAAATTTCGCCTAGTATGCATGCATAGTACATTTTGTTTAATAATAGATTATTAATTTTAATAAACAAAAAAATTGCCTGTCAACCATTTATTTGGTGATGTCGAACCTTCTGCAGTTACAGTATAGTAAAATACTGAGTGAAGGGATGATGTGAGGGAACATACAGTACAGTACAGTGCTGACAAAAGGTTTTTAGACAATTTCCACATTTTACGTTTAACACTCATCTTAAAATAACAATGCAAAAAGTGTTTGGAATGTTTTATTCATTTATTTAAAAAAAAATAATAAAAACTTCAAATACCCCATTTACATATAGTAAGTGCTCAGACCCATCACTTACTGTAGTTCTTGGCTAAAGCACCTTTGGCAGCAATGACACCCTCAAGTCTTTTTGTGAATGATGCTACAAATTTGGCACACCGTTCTTTTTTGGGATCTTTTCTTCCATTCGTCCGTCCCGGACTTTCACGCTACTCCTGTGTTTTCTTGGTCATTGTCTTGTTGAAGTGTAAACTGTCATCCCAGCCCGAGATCCTGAGCACTCTGGAGAAAGTTTTCACTCAGGATTGCGCTATATTTTTGGCATTCATTTTCCCCTCTACACTGACTAGTCTTCCAGTCCCAGTTGCAGAAGAAAAAAACATCTCCACAGCATGATGCTGCCACAACTGTGTTTGACTGTAGGGATGGTTTTAATAAGGTGACGCGCAGTGCCTGATTTCCTCCACACATGGCATGGGGAAGTGTGTCATCAGACAATTCTGCTCATCATGGTCGGAGAGTCATCCGGGTGATTTCTGGCAAACTCGCAGCAGCTTGTCATGTGTCTTTCAGTGAGGAATGGCTTCCGCCTGGCCGCTCTACCGTAATGTACGTGCCTGATTGGTGGAGTGCTACAGTGATGGTTGTCCTTCTTTAAGGCTCTCCTAAAATAGATTTAATCTATTTTAAGATGAGTGTAAAACATAAGAAAGTGTGGAAAACTTGGGGTCTGAAAATTTGCATCTACATTGTATCTTGTTACTGTTACCAGCCTAAAAAATTATAAAACTGTCCAATAACTGTACATCCCATGTGTTTTATTAAACATAAAAGAGTGCAACTGTTTTGGCCAGGCAGTGTACTGTAGTTGGCTCTGACCCTGACGTTAACACTCTGTATGATGGTGAGTGCACTCACCTTAACAACGTCCATGTCTGTTGAACGACACTCCACGGACTCGGTCACATCGGTCACAGCCCCATCAGTTGCCACGGTGACCACTTTGATGGGCATGGCGACAGTCCTGCCAGTGAGCACGGCCGTGTTCAGGATCTCTGTCTCCTGTGTACAGAGATCAGAACAATCATTGGATTATGCATTCTTCATTATTCACGACTGTTCATTATACTGCCAGCTCAAGCGCTTATGCTTGCTTATTTGACTAGACCCAGTGAGGCATATCATTCAATTAGCATCATCAGCTGGAGAGATTTTTCGGAGCCATGCCCACACGATTTCAAAGTCTCACACTGAGCTTTCCAGAAAGTTTACGTCAGTTTTGCCATTCATTATTACTGCATCTCTTAAACTATTAAAAATATCGCCGTCTATTCGGATAAATACGCACATTTGGAAAAAATAGTATTAACCACACAATAAAATGGCACAAGTCATCAATACAGGTTCTTTCACCTAAAATATCAAACAACACCTCAGACGTTCACTTTGATAAGCCAACTGCAAACCTCATGCAATGTCACATCTCATTCTTATACAGTGGAACCTCGGATTGCGAGTAACGTGGTTTACGAGTGTTCCGCAAACCGAGCAAAGATTTTTGATAAATTTTTAATCGGAAACCGAGCAAGTATTAGTTTATGAGCGCCTGAATGATGCATCACGCATGCGACTCTTATTTTCTCACCGAGCGTCACTCTCTCACCTTGCTATATTTTCATTTTATAGATTGTATTAATTATTTTTATGTATTTATTTTTTGGCTATGGAACGAATAATTTGAGTTTCCATTATTTCTTATGGGAAATGATGATTTGGTTTATGAGTGTTTTGGAACACGAGCCCACTTCCGGAACGAATTATGCTCGTAATCCAAGGTTCCACTGTATATTTCTTCAGCTTAGCATAGACTATTGGTTTTATTTGGAAAAACTTTCCAACACTACCTAAGCTAGCCAGTTGTCTCAATGTAGCACCATGTTAGTAGTAACTAACTTAACAATTATTAATGATGTTATGTCTCTAGTAATAACTTTTTTTGAGGCAAGGTGCATGGAAACTATGTTTAAACATAGTTAAAATTTAATGCCAATTTTTGTTTTTTTTTAAGATTTTTTTTAATAATGCATTTTTTTAACATTAAGTAACATTTCTTTGTTTGAAAGCAAAGTTTTTAACTATAGAATTTCTATTTTCCAGCTTACAAAAATTTCAGGACTGTCACACCCGGGTCTCTAGCTTACAAGGCAGTGACTGGGCTACATGTGTCGAGGGAATGAATATAAATTTAAAAATCAATAAATTTAACTACAGTAGATGTATAAAATTGGAGATAAATACTGAAATGTAAAAAATTAATGTCTGTCCACCTTTAAAACAAGCAGCTATGCTTACTAGAAAGCCAAGCAATGTTTAGTTAATTAGTTAATAAAATAATTTAATTAGAACTGAAACATTTACTTTTTGGTTACATTGTTAATTAAACTTAATTGACTCTGATGTTTATGTTAGCTTTTTTCCTTACTCATCTAATTGGATGCTGTTGCATTCCGGATTCCGAGGTCAGAAGGTGTTGAGAGTACGGCAGATATATATATATTTTTTTTAAAGAAATCACAGGTTTATATTAACGCTCTTGTTCTAATGCATCACTGCTTCTGTAGCAGCAGTTCAGTCATTTAGATGAGGTCAATATTAAACAGATGAAACCAAAGGATCATTATTGATATGCAGAAAGTTTATTGAAAATTTCTGGAAGAAATCTCTAGCGCTTTTTACCGTAAATCTGTAATGTCTCCAGAACAGAAGAACTACAGTATGGTTTTGGTTTAAAGCTGAGTTGATTTTTTTTTTTAACTTAAAGAGAGGGAGAAAAGAAAGTCTGTTTGTAGCTGCTTTATTGTAATCGTTGCTTGTACTTGTGAGCAGAGACAGGATGTAATACCATGCGATCGGCATTGATTTTTTTGGTTGTAGTGCATTTACTCGTATATCTAACATTGTTCCAGACAGGGTTCAATACATAGACAGACAGGGTTAAAACAGATATAAAATCAGAAGGCGTAACATTCAATTCCATGAAAATTTATGATTAAGACTTAATTAAGGAAAAAAAAACAGATTTGTTTGAACAGATAAACTAATAAGAATGTACCTAGTAGTAGTAGGTAAAAATAATACTGATGCTTTAGGACGATAAAGAAATGATAAGATGAGGTGGAGACATGGTTAGAATCAAAACAAAATGCGCACACATATTAAGCAACTTAAAATGAAATTTGTGGAAGTACGTTCATGCTGTAGTCTGAAGGTAAGGCTAAGAAGAAATTACATGACAGAACGAAACCTTTTCTGGCAACATTCCACAAAATGAATTATTACTATCCATCCTTCCATAGATCCATTTAGGAACTTGTGTAGTCCAACTACGGGCTATTGAGGCCAATGGTAAAAAGCATTGTATTTATTCAGATTTTATAGCAGTTGTAGGACCTCCGGTCAACATTCACACACTTCTGTATGGGCAATTAGGGAACACCAGTTCCTATATACATGTTATTCATTTTCAAAACTGCTGATCCTGTATAGGGTCACAGGAAACCTGGAGTTTGTCCAGAAGACTTCAGGCATGAGGCAGGTTCATAAAATGGTAAACACATACTGTACACACTCGTTCACACACTACTGGCAAATTTGGGAACGCCAGTTAGCCTAACCAGCCTCTCTCTGGTCTGTGGGGAGGGGGGTTAGCCAGTGTTTAACACGGAAACTCCAGGAATTACAAGCTCCGTGGCGGGAATTAAACCCTCAACCGGAGGCCATAGTGCAAAAAAAAAGCCATTATTCCGCATATATGCATATTTCTTTTCCAATGTACTCTATAACTGTTTTTAATTCTTTTTTTTTTATCTTTTGTTTTAATAGTTGCCTACTAATATTTCGCTAATATATATATATTTTTTAACATATAACCTAAATCTGTGGATATGTCATCCCTGTTATTACCTCTACACATAATAACCTGTCGCTTTTTTTTTCCCCAGTCATTTTCACTTCAGTGCACCACAATGAGGAGGGAACTTTTTTTTTTCTGCTTTCTTCTGGTGACAGACATTAGACTTTTCATTGTTTCTTATCTATATAATGTGTGTTCATTTTCAAAGAGCATTTAAATATATAATTTCCGTTAAATCCCAATTTATGGAAATTCGCAGCCAATGTGCCATCTCGGTACTCAGAGCTCCGTGTTCAGCTGTAATGGCGAGACAGTTTGACAAGACGTTCTCCTTTTGCGCCTGATTTGCTTTGAAAACAGGAATTTATGTGGAGACCTGGGAAAATTACACTGGGACATTGCTATCAAAGACACACTGCTATTTAACCAATTTTCTTTCTGCATTAGCACTCCAACTCTTATTCTTTTCCCTTCAAATTATTTCAAATATAATTCCACACCGCTTTTTATAACAGCCAGCGCTTTCAGATTTCCGTCAAAGTACCCATTTGCATTGTTAAAGTAGCGAATGAAATGATTTTCACTCAAGCTCAAAGATTAAAAGACAAATTAAGAGAAGCTTTGCTGAGGCTGGGAAGCCAATTACAAAGAATTGTACTGTGACCGTCAAGCAGCGAATAAAAGCTGCTTGGATTCTTGGGAATTCTAGCCCGCTCATGCTCATGACCCATAGTGCTTTGTTAATTAACATAATTACTGGCTTTGTTCATTAATTAAACTTAATTGACTTTTAACTTTTGAAGCTAGCATTGAACATCAATGTTTGTTAAACTATCATGGCGCTCCGCAATATCTTTTTTTTCACACCCACTGTTAAAACTGCTTTGTTCTCGGAGGTACAAACGGAGGACACGTGATCTCAGAAGCTATAGTTGTGCAGGTTCCTTCGTGATCCAAATCAGACAGAAGTCCTCTTATCATAAAAAGGCAGATTTGTTCCAATCAACAAACTAAAAAAAAAAAAGCACAGTACTGTCATCTGGTTCTCTGTTAGTCTGAAGTCACACTACTGTATATGACTTTCACAATTTTAAAGAGATTCTGGAAGGATTAGAAGTATACACTAACCGACTGGTTTCCAAAAAGATTTATTTAATGTCAAGTCAAATGCAAGATGCAGGATCATAAACTACATCACTTGTCACTCCAGCTGAGACCAACTCTCATGAGAGCAAGAGTACATTTTCAAGAACAAGAAGAAAAACAATAAAAAAAGAAGAACAAACATGCTGTTTTAAAACAAGCATCTAGAAAACTGGGACTGTGATGCACACTGTTCTTTTTTTTTTCCACACCTGTCATCATGTGATTAATATAAATGAACGAATGAATAAATAAATGAACAGAGACCCAGGCGTGTGGGGACATTATCCCGTCTGCTCTGTGTTCATTGACTATTGGCGAATCCCCCGGTCTAGTCGGTCACCAGCGTACCCTACAAGAGTCAGCTCTGCAAACTCAGACGTTATATACTGTCGGGAGGAGCCTGTTCTCAGTCTGTTCTCCTCCTTCGAGTCTGTGGCCCTCGTACATTTATAGATATCTGTGCCAAGTGGACGCCACCTGTGCGGACTGGTGCAGACTAGGGCACAGCGGGCACGATTTTGAAACATCTACAAAATCCTGTTTAAAGTCGTGGAGAGTGGCTTCAGTCTTACTTCTAGAATGGAACAGGTTTTTTTTCACTATTCCATAGGTGAAAGGTAAATAATAATTAAGTTACAAGCTAACAAGGTGGTGTACAGCACATCTACAGTATACAACTAATAAAAATGTAAATGTGCCGTTTCTGCACATTAAGGATATTTGCAAAAAATCATAATTTGATGAGTAATAGAACAAATCAAAATGTTTTCTGGAATTTGTGTCTGTTTATTTGTGCATAACTTAAAAACTAAACTAATTTTTCATTGTGTATTTGGTCAAGCTTGAGGTAACATACAATAGGCTTTGTTTCATCGCAATTGAAAAGATATGCAGGTAAAAGACATAAAAATTTAAGTTAATTCCAAAATTCAACAGATGCCATTGTACATTTTTTAAAAATGTGCTTATGAGTGTGCAATTTAATTCCAAGGTGAACAACATAGTAGGCACATTTTGTTCCAAAATAATTCCTCTAATACCACAGAAATAATATTAATATTGATATAAATGATAAGACACTTTTTAATTGATTTATTTCATTATCCTTTAATTTATTTGGCTCAGGACTTATACCTCCTTTTCTGTGAATAAACTAGAGAAGAGACCCTCCATCCTGTGTGTGTATATACAGTGTGTGTATTTTTTAAATTTGACAAGCATTAATAAAATTATTAATATAATGCTTAACTTTCGCAACCTTTCATCTTTCCCTGTACAAAGCGTACAGTCTTTCTAATGTTTAAAATGTTGAATGTTTTACTTTAGTTACAAAGTGCTGACACTGGGGACTTTCATAAATTGTACAGAATTTTTTTGCATATCAGAAACTGCACACCATATAATTATCTGGAATATGTAGTTACTATAGAAATGATGTATTAGAACGAGTATGTTTATACAGACCTGTGATTTGCAGTTGCACTATTTCCAGGGCTGCTGTTAAATAAATTTTGTCCAAAACTTCTGACTAATTAGAATCCAAAATTCAGAAGGACTGTGAGCAACACTGAGCAAAAGAAACACTTCAGCTGATCATGTGTACAAAACCATTCTTCATGTTTCCTCCACGCAATGTTGCAGCCCAAAGAGAGACGGACTCAAAGTCATCATTACCACCCAGAGAGTACAGTCAATTATAATCTTAAATTATCTTAACCATGTACTGATATCGCGTTGTTGGGATTTAAATGTACAATTTCCCACTATTTGCAAGCAGTTTTTAGCTTTTTTTTTTTTTTGGATTTTTCCCCGATTTTCTCCCTAATTTAGTCGTGTCCAATTCCTCCCCGTCACTAGGGGGCTCCACATTAAGGCTACTACTACCACTCAGCCGGGAGGGCCGAAGACTATCACGTGTTTCCTCCGAACCACGTGACGCCAGCCGACCGCATCTTTTCGAACTGCTCGCTCGCGCACCGTTGGGGGCGGAGTAACACACTCGGAGGACAGCGCTATCCGCTCCCTCCGTTGCGCGAGCTCACAGACGCCCCTGAATGGCTGTAAAGCCGTGATTAATGTGGGAGCGCTATGTACCTCTCATCCCTCCCCTCTGAGAGAGCTCGGCCAATCAGAGAATAATGCGAGAGGTTACAGCACCACCCGGGATTCGAACTAGCGATCTCCGGATGATAGGACGAGCGCTTTAACCACTGCGCCACTCGGAGGCTAGTTTTTAGCTTTTTAATGTCAATTAATTCAGAATTCTTCTTTTCTATATTAATAAACTCATTCTGGGAGAAGCTGATGAATAACTGATGAGATAAAAACCTAGGACACCCTGCATGTACTGTATGGTGATGCTATTGGGATTCAGCAGTGCTGGCCCTGACCAGCTCTCCTCGGGGTTGAATGAAGATTTCCTGTATCAGTGGAATCCATCAAAGCAAACCAATTAGCACAACTTGTGCCATATATCAATATTTCTATTATCGTTTCGGTATCCTTTGTGTGGAAAGGATGGTGGAGGATGCCGAGTCTGAATGTTCTGCACTATTCTTGCATTCTAGTTGTAGATGCACCTTGATGGTAGGCAGACCCCCGCAGCTAGCTGATTATCATTTCTCATAGCTGTTTTCTTTAGTGATGGAGTTTGGCTCTGGTTTTGCCAGAGGCACCGGCTTTGCAGCATCCTCAAATAGCTCCACATGAGCTTAGCTTAGCCCAAGAGCACAGAATCAATAAAAGACCATTCCACCTTCAGGCTCAGCTGAAGACAGGTGATCGTTTCAACAAAAGCGAGTACAGCCTCACACTGGGTTTACCATTCAAGCAAAATGCACCTGCCCCCTGCAGGGATCATGGTGGTCTATGCCATGGGCATTCTCAGCTGTACTATTACCGAACCATTGATCTCTTTCTTGCTGGGTCTCACACAGCAACATCTGCAGCCATTTGCCTTGCTGAGAAAGTGATAGCAAAGTGCACGTAGGGAGGAAATTGATCACTTATTTCTCTAATAACTTGGAGAAATCGAAGGGGACGTTTAACTCTGGTTGAGGCCATCACAAGCACCGGCTCAGCTAAATTCTTTTCAGAGCGCGCAAGGATAATAGCAGCGTTGTGTAAAAACTCCTGCATAAAGAGGGGATCTGAGACTTCTCCTCCATGCTCCACAATGACTTCAAATCACCAGGGGCCAAAATTTTAGAGTCGTCATGCATTATTTTTTACATTTATCTTCACAACTGGCATTAATAGACATGTGAAATTTCTTTACAAATCAAATAAACATAAACGGAGAACACAAAACGACACTTTTTGTATAGGGGTTTACTGTAGGGCTACATGGCGCTTGGGGAAAAGGCAGTGGCTGTAGGAGTCCCTATAAACCTCTCAAAATTAAGTGTTCTGGTAAGGTAAATGAAATAAAGTTGTGACGATACATGAAACACAGATCCAGTAAAAACATTTCTTGGAAACTGACGACTGCGAAAAAGAGGCTCTGTACAAATAGGTTGCTATCAATATATAGTTTCAGTCAAAGGTTTGGATATGTTTATTTTCAACATGCTAAATGAATACTGGATTTTGTTTTTAAACTATGAAATAACACTTACACCAGTAGGTAATTAAGTAATAACAACAACAACACTCAGTAACAGTCAGTTGTTTTTTTTCTCACGGACGCCCCTGATTGGCTATAGAGCCGTGATTAATGTGGGAGCACCAAATACTGTACCTCTCATCCCTCCCCTCTGAGAGCGCTCGGCCAATCAGCTCTCTCTAGGCCTCCGGCTGTGAGAGGTTACAGCATCAACCGGGGATCGAACTCCAACTAAGTTACGTTTGGAAATATTGAATGTTTTTTATACAGTATAATCATGCAAATTATTATAAACATACAGTCGTGGCCAAAAGTTTTGAGAATTACATAAATATTGGAAAAGTTGCTGCTTAAGTTTTTATAATAGCGATTTGCATATACTCCAGAATGTTATGAAGAGTGATCAGATGAATTGCATAGTCCTTCTTTGCCATGAAAATTAACTTAATCCCGAAAAAATAACTTTCCACTGCATTTCATTGCTGTCATTAAAGGACCTGCTGAGATCATTTCAGTAATCGTCTTGTTAACTCAGGTGAGAATGTTGACGAGCACAAAGCTGGAGATCATTATGTCAGGCTGATTGGGTTAGAATGGCAGACTTGACATGTTAAAAGGAGGGTGATGCTTGAAATCATTGTTCTTTCATTGTTACCCATGGTGACCTGCAAAGAAACGCGTGCAGCCATCATTGCATTGCATAAAAATGGCTTCACAGGCAAGGATATTGTGGCTACTAAGATTGCACCTAAATCAACAATTTATAGGATCATCAAGAACTTCAAGGAAAGAGGTTCATTTCTTGTTAAGAAGGTTTCAGGGCGTCCAAGAAAGTCCAGCAAGCGCCAGGATCGTCTCCTAAAGAGGATTCAGCTGCGGGATCGGAGTGCCACCAGTGCAGAGCTGCTCAGGAATGGCAGCAGGCAGGTGTGAGCGCATCTGCAGCACAGGGAGGCCAAGACTTTTGGAAGATGGCCTGGTGTCAAGAAGGGCAGCAAGGAAGCCACTTCTCTCCAAAAAATACATCAGGGACAGATTGATCTTCTGCAAAAAGGGAAGTCATATTGGGGCAAAGTCATATTCTCGGATGAAGTCTCTTTTCGATTGTTTGGGGCATCTGGCAAAAGGCTTGTCCGGAGAAGAAAAGGTGAGCGCTCCCTTGTCATGCCAACAGTAAAGCATCCTGAGACCATTCATGTGTGGGGTTGCTTCTCATCCAATGGAGTGGGCTCACTCACAATTTTGCCCAAAAACACTGCCATGAATAAAGAATGGTACCAAAACATCCTCCAACAGCAACTTGTTCCAACAATCCAACAACAGTTTGGTGAAGAACAATGCATTTTCCAGCATGATGGAGCACCGTGCCAGAAAGCAAAAGTGATAACTAAGTGGCTCAGAAACCAAAACGTTGAAATTTCAAATTCAAATTCAAATTTTGGTTCTATGGCCTGGAAACTCCCCAGATCTTAATCCCATTGAGAACTTGTGGTCAATCCTCAAGAGGCGGGTGGACAAACAAAAACCCACTAATTCTGACAAACTCCAAAAAGTGATTATGAAAGAATGGGTTGCTATCAGTCAGGATTTGGCCCAGAAGTTGATTGAGAGCAGCCCAGTCGAATTGCAGGTCCTGATAAAGAAGGGGCAACACTGCAAATACTGACTCTTTACATAAATGTCATGTAATTGTCCATAAAAGCCTTTGAAACGTGTGAAGTGCTTGTAATTATATTTCAGTACATCACAGAAACAACTGAAACAAAGATCTAAAAGCAGTTTAGCAGCAAACTTTGTGAAAACTAATATTTGATCATTCTCAAAACTTTTGGCCACGACTGTATATAACAAAATTTGTACTAAAGAAAATATGGTGCCTTTTGCACAGTACTGTAGGCTCTTGTAAATACAGAGCTCTGGCAAAAGATAGTATGAGAATACAGGGCCATGATAATATAAAGTCTTGATTATATAGGACAGTGAAGCCCCATGGCCCTACTGTATATTTATGCTGCCCTTTCCTATGCACTTCCTTCTAGCAAGTAGCATACTCTGTAGGAAGTTTAAAAAGTGTGAAACATAACCACACACTTTACTTCTCTATTGCATTAAATACTTAAAGACCTCTTTAAAGCCTACTGCATTATTCCAGCTGAAGGAATAATGTCTTTAATAAACATTCAAAAATGTATGTGGCGGAAGAATAATTCTATTAACTCGTTTATGAGGTTCTTTGAATGCCATCCCATTGAACATGTGTAATTTCAGATTTTTATTCGCCTTCATTGCTTCACTCATTGCAGGAATACTTTTTCATTCTAGTCAGAATTTTCTTTGCTGTAACCAAGGCTGAAATTACTGTTATGACTCAACTGTCACTTCCAGATGTACAGTATAAGATGTACCTGTAAACCTTCATGCAAAATGTGTGGCATGAAACGGTGGTGCACTAGTACTGTATATAGTTCTAGTGGAAAAATTGTATGTCGAAGATGCATTGTAATCCAATTACTCGAACTACACAGGAGGTGGCCTGGAATGCATATAGTATGGTGACATGGCCTTCAGAGTGTAAACACAAATGCATCTGAATGTGCATCACAGACAGCGACAAAGGGCCACCTAATTGATCACTGCCCTTGCTGAGAAAGACGCAATAATTGGAAACCACATTGAATGGTAGCGCGCTCTACTTTTACTAATGGAAAAAGACAAGAGCAGAGAAAGAAAAAAAAAAGGCGGCTACTTTTCATACTGTAGCTTCATTTGCGTTTTATCTCTCGTTCATTTATAAGTTTGCTTATACTTAAACTTGGGGAGTTTGAATCAGGATTCACTGGACATTTTCTCCTAAAAATAAATGTAGTGGAAGGCATAATAAACAGGCAGGGAAGCATTTCTCCAGCAGGAAAAAAATGTATGAAATTAGATCACAAATGGTCACTGGAGGCGCATTCATGCCAGGTGTGAATGGCTGTGCCTGCTGGCTGTCCGATCACCCAGGACATATGTTAATGCCAGGTGTGAACGGGGCCAAAGTGGCTGGTAAAATACAAGAGTTAGCAAAAAAATGATCCACATTTGCCAGGTAGGCAGGATTTGTGATTATTGCATACTGTATGAGAACTTTCGGAGGTGTAGAAAACAAGCATAGTGCTTACTCATACAGTCCAGAGGTCATCTGCATATGGGGTATATTTCAAAACTGTAGCTAAAAAACTCTACCAAGTTGTTCCTGTGTTAAATGCCATTCATTCATTTTCAGAAAGATTTTCACCCTGGTCGGTCTGATAGATCAGGAGACTATCCCAAGTCTATCTCACTGGACTTGAAAGAAAGCAATTCATCCAGTCCATTGCAGTATCTGCATATGAAATTCCATTTTTATTTGCCAAAGGCTGGGTGTATGTCTGAAACTTTTCTATACTCTGCATGCTTATGTGAGAGGCTCTCGTGAACTCCCCTGATGAAATGCCACATTGCTGGAGTGGCGCCTCCCGGTGAGGGATAATGAATACACACGCTATTTTAGATGAGTGTTAGAGTGATATGCTGGAGCTCCAACACCCAGGGGAAGAGATAGAGACAGGCGCAAGGGGGATAAGGACTGAGACAGGGAGATGTGAGATGCTGGAGGTAATGAGGGAGCATGTGGAAAAGCCAATCGATCACCAGCGCTCCATGGCAGAGTGGAGGATGCTAGGCCGCCACATACAATAACCTTCTCGTGTCTGCATCTTAATCTCTCAGAATCTGCACTAGCACATGCTTTTTCTTCTCCGGGCTGAAATCTCTCGATATATGTTTCTCTATCTCCATCAGTCTGAGAATTACACCATGACATTCAGGGCTTTTTCCCACCCAATGAAAGATAGTGGCAGGATCCCCACTGCAGGTTATAACTCTGACATTATAACTTCATTTTTTTTTACCATTATATATATATAAATATAGAGTGTGCAGATTAGTATTAGTGGCGCACCTCATCCTGGAGACCGTTTAAGCTTCTGTCAATGCATTTTCATACTCAAGTTCTGTGCTTAATTGCGCATTGTCTGCAAAAAAAGGAACATTTTTTTTTTTTTAAAGTTATAAATACTTTTGTTTTGCCGTTTTCTTTTTGCTAATTTTAAGGTGGAAAGTCTTAAAATATTTGGTAACGGTGAAGTTAATTCCTGCTAAACTAGTAATCAGACCATGTTCACATTGGAGCCATTCAGTGCAAAAGGGTATCAAGTTTACAGTAGGTACTGTATATTGGGAAATGGGTGTATTTTGGCCATTCTCACTAATATCCAGCATCCGCTGATGTGACTTCTAGCCTCTTATGTACTGTATACAAGCACGTATTGTCTATACATTTTAAAACAAATGGTCAGTCTATCCATCACCACATTTATTTGAGCACTGTTGCTGGTCTTTCTGCTGCTCCCATCAAGGAGTCACCACAGAGGACCATCAGCACCACAAACAACTTGCCACAGTTTTTTTTTTATTTTTTTTTTTATGTTGGATGCCCTTCCAGATGCAATCCTGCATTTTAATCCAGGCTTGCGACTGCATGAACGCAGCTCTTACACATAGCAAGCAAGACACCCACCACTTAGCCTCCAACAGCACAATAGGTTAGATGCACCATTTGCACATTTAGGTTATATTGATTTGGATTATACCGAAATATAGTATCACATGGCTTTATTTGGTTTTGTGGCACAAGTTACAAGTGGAGCATGAGAAAGAATAATTATTATAAATTGCAAAATAACACTGGATCAAGTGCTATTTTATTAGATGCTGAATAATGAGAGTGGAACCCATATTGTTAAATTAAAGCAGTGATTAATGTGATCATTACAACTAGGACGATTCATCCAGCAGTATATTAGACTCCTCTGCAATTTATTATTAATGCTTGCCCTCTACTCATTCATATATCATCATTTAACATGTTACCGCGATCTCATTTTGTAGTAGCCGTGAAACAAGTGGCCGTTTTCAAACTTGTGCCGAGTGGAAACCCATTTGATTTCTCCCATAATTGCAATTATTTAAACATTTTCAAGACTTGCAGGCCAATTTTTATGAGGATTGTTCTTCCCTGAGGAGGCCGGAAGTGACGTACCTGCGGGAAGACGTTTTTCACCTTGCTGCTTCCATGTCTCAGACTCGAGTGACTTTGCATGCAGTAATATGATTTTAGGGGAACAGTGCATGAACCAAGGATGGGGAATTCATTTTTGATTTTGAACCAGAAGAAATGCTTGTGCAGGTGTACTTTCAGTGCGTTTTTTTCCAAGAAATGAAACAGCAGACTATTTGGGTGAAACACAGACTGAAGACGTGGGTTAAGTCACAAACCCCAAAATCATATACACCATTCAATCATAACAATACACAATATAATATTAACATTTATTATAAATTTGATAACAGCAAACTAGAGGGATAGCATGTCTGGTCAGATACCACAAAAAAGCCAATGTAGCAGAATATGCTGAAAAAAACAATGATGGAAACGTACTGTATTAGGACACTCAGCTGTGCTCAGCTTGCTGCGTATGGGGTTTAGCAGGCAAAGAGTTCAAGCCCTCCAAATTCCCAAGATCGAGCGACCATGGGATGTGCTGGACAAACAAGTCTGATCCACAGCGGCGCCACCTTGCAACTTTCAGCACTTAAAGGATCTGCTACTAACATCCTGGTGCCATAACTTTAGAGGTCATACCTTTCTAGGTCTTATGGGTCAGAGCTGCTTTGGTGGCACTAGGCAGGGGTGTCAAACTGAATCCAGAAAGGGCAGGTGTTCATTCCAACCAAGCAAAAGCTACACCTGATAGTATATTGAAACTCAGGAATGACTAATTATACAGGCATAGCTTCTGCTTCGTTAAAATAAAAGCTTGCACCATATGGCCCTTTCTCTATCCAGTTTGATACTCCTGTTTTGAGGGTTTAAGAATAAGGCTGATTGGTGTACATAGTAGCCACTTTGATTCGTAATGGATTGCTTTGAAAAGACACTCTCCTGTACGCCTTAAGGTGAAGAAAATTCATGTTTTGAAAGCAACATATATTCATGTGGTGCATCAGTGAGATGCGGAGAGAGAGAAAGAGAGAGAGAGAGTGAGAGAGAGAGGGAGAGAGAGGGAGATTGCACTTGAACTTGGGGGAAGCTGGGAGTCAAGGACACACAGACCTATTCCTGTTGATGTGTTTCGGTTTTAGTGAGAGCTCATATGCTCCTGTTTACATGCTCATGGTTCGACAGGGAATGAGGAAACCCGAGGCAGGTTTGGAACAACATGCACAGGTGCTTTATTTTAATCCCTTTTTTTTTTTTTTCAGTGGCTTTATTTTTCAGACAGACACACATATGTGCACACACACTGACACAGAACTCTCTGCTGATCAGCACTCAGATACCGGTACTGTGTAAGCTCCAAATTCAATTGATTTTACAAATCTAGCAAACATTAATATTGATTCTTCCCGGTCTGTATTACAGCATGATTTGTTTGTCCCCAATGTTCGTTCTCCAGAAGGAGTTTCCTACTCATTCTGAGACAAAAGGTTTAAATAAACATTGCCCTTTCTTCATCTACGCTTTTATAGAACTGATTTTCATTAGATTTTTTTTTCTTCCATCCGATTTGTTTGTGTAGAAAATTCCTGGCTTCCCACACCGACAGCGCGCCAATAGCGAATCGTACCTTTCAGACTTGGGCCTGCAGTCGACTCCAACAGTGAGGTCTCTGCAAAGCTCTCGACAAAGAAACCATACAACTAAACCTGTTTTGCATAATGTCTGGCTGATATTTAAGGTTTTGCAACACAGGTAGCATCTGAAATCTATATTCTTTACACTCAAGCATTGGCTGCTGCAGCGCACTGAAATGACATGCTGCTACCTTTTTCCTTCAGGTGAGGGGATCTTTGCATAAATAAAGACATGCTTTTTTAATGCTAAATAATATGGGCATTTACAATGCAGGCATAGTGACATGCTGATCTATTTGGATATGTATGTTGGACCTAAATTGGATATTTATTTTTATATCTTAGTGTGTGCAGCTACATGGCAGGAGCTATAGGTGTACTGTAGTAAATTCAGAATAACCACAAACACCTAAAAAAACAAATACATTCATTCTTTTATTTATCTTCTACTGTATATACTGCTTGGGATTTCAGTTCTGATCATTTTTCATTCATGTATTAATTCATTCATCTTCGATACCAATTTATCCTGTTTTCAGGGTTGCAAGGGGCCTGGAGCCTGTCCCTGGAGACTTAGGGCACGAGGCAGGGTACACCCTGGACAGGGTGCCAATATATTGCAGGGCACACACACACATACACACACAAACACACACACCCTCTGGAGAATTTGGGAATGCCAATCTGCCCAATCTGCATGTGTTTGGACTGTGGAAGGAAACTGGAGGAAACTCACCAAGCACAGGGAGAACATGCAACCTCCATGCACACAGCCCCGAGGCGGGACTTAAACCCTCCACCCTGAAGGCGAAAAGCTACCAAGTCACCATGTTGCCGAAAAAGTAAGACGATGTTTATTATTTTTATCATATTTTGACTTTTTTTTTTATTGTTCCATGCTTTTATATCTCATCCCACTACATTAGACAGCAAAGGAACTACATCTAAATTAAATGCAACATAATTCACATACCTTTAACATGATCCTTATCTAATTCATGAAAAGACGTACAATAGGCCATGTCCACACGTAGCCGGGCATTTTAAAACGGAGATTTTTCTCTGCGTTTTTTTGAATTCGACCACATGCAAATGCAGTTTTGGTCGTTGAAAATGGAGCTTTTGGGAAAAAAAGTGAAGATTTTCCAAAACTTTCTTTTCAACGACCAAAACTGCATTTGCATGAGGTCGAGTTCAAAAAACGCAGAGAAAAATTTCAGTTTTAAAATACCCAGCTACATGTGGACACCACGTTTTCAGTGGTGTTGCGTGAACAGGGGACACCCTTAAATGGTGACACCTTTAGACCTTACTTGCCCGACCCCCCCCCCCCCTGGCTAAGATTGGCCATAGAAATGGGGCTGGAACCGGGTGTGAGCACGAGGCTTGGACTGGACGTGGACACTGGGCTGGATCTTGACATGAGAGTGCGGCTGGAACTGGACATGACCACTGTTCATATTATAACTTCTTCAAACAATTCTGTTTAAACAAAAACTGAGTGTTAGTGCTAGCAAAAGACAAAGCCGTAGAAAATGTACACACTGCACTGCATCTCCATTAGTTACATCTCCTCTTACACCAGTTCAGTAAATAAAGCAGCAGTAATGAGCAGAAAGTCAATAACCAGTTAAGATCATGGCTTCTTCGTAAGGCTGAACTACACACACCCGTCACAAGACATGGATTTCCTGATGGAAATAAAGAAATAAATGTCAAAGGAAAAAAAAAATTTAACATCCCTGGTGTCACTCAATGCTGCAAATGAAATCATTAGACATGCATGTGTGGTGTGTACTACAAACCTAACGTAGCTAATAAATTATACCAAATGATGTGCATATTAATCTTAAGCTTTAGAACTAAAATGTGTTCTTCAACACTTTTGAATCAATTTTTTTAAATGAAATTCTAAGTTAGTTTTTTTAGGTTAAGCTTCCTTGATCACGTCGGTCAATTTTCACTTGCAGAATAAATTAAGTTTGAGACACATTAATGGAGAGGGAGAGACAGAGTGCTGCATCTTAATCAGCAGACTGCCAGCATCCTGAGGACATTGTACATGGACATATCGATGATGATCAATCTGCGACGCCACCAGTCTCTGTTCATGAGTAACTACAGAACCTATTACACCTTCGAACCTGCACTACGTTTCGGGCTGCTGTGCCAGAAAATGAATCAACACCTTCTGAGCAATCAGAATCAGGATAATGTGGTACTGTAAGAATCCGATTAGCACGTCTCCGCTTTGTGTAACAGGAGACTGATGAGCATGTTAGAATCCACCTGCACTTTCCCCATGACTTTTCTGGCTCTCTGGAACACATGCTGTTCTTCATGGAGAGACATGGGGAGTGATTTGAGCCCATCGGTGGATTCATGAATAAATCATGCAACGACAAAGAGGACGAACGTTCCGATTCTCTCTCCAGGTTTCATCTGACCGTAAAGCAGCAATTAAATTTCAATCAATGAAACGGTAACTATTAGGCCATTAGTCAGAGTCTGTTTGATTTGCAACAGTACAAATCTTCCTTTAAAATATAGTTTCACTAATAAACCTCTGAGACCATGTAGAAAATATGGGATTTTTTTTTTTTTTTCAAAATGAAAAACTAATTAGAAAATAAACAGAAATTTTAAGCTTTTCTAAATAGTAAAAACAAAGAAAGTAAAGTAGGCACCACAGGCACTTAGTGGTTAGCACTGTCGCCTTGTGTCTCCAGGGTCTGGGTTCAATTCCCGCCTTGTGTCTGTGCGCATGGAGTTTGCATGTTCTCCCTGTGTTTGGTGTGTTTCCGCCGGGTACTCCAGTTTCCTCCCGCAGTCCAAAGACATGCAGATTAGGCTACTTGGCGTTCCCAAATTGCTTCTAGTGCTTGAAGTGTATGTGTGTGTGCCCTGCAATGGACTGGCCCCCTGTCCTAGGTGCATCCAACCTTGGGCCCCGTGACACAGAACACAGGATAAAGCGATATAGACGATGAGTGAGTGAATTAGTGAGTAATAAGAGTTTCTGCACTACACCCACTGCCCAATGCATTAGGTACACCTAATTAAATGCTCGCTAAGGCCAATATCCAATCAGATGTTCTGCTGAAATTCAAACCAAGCATAAGAATGGGGGGAAAAGGGTGACTTTGGACATGAAACGGTTATTGGTGCCAGACTGGCTGGTCTGTGTATTTCGAAACTGCTGATGAGAAAGTGATTTTTACACACAACCATCTCTAGGGTTTACAGAGAATGGTCTGAAAAAAAGAAAATATCCAGTGAGCGGCAATTGCCTTGTTGATGCCAGAGGTCAAAGGAGAATGGCCAGACTGGTTTGAGCTGATAGAAAGGCAACAGTAATTCAAAATACATCTAGTAACAACAAAGCATCTTTGTCAACTAAGGACAGGAAACGGAAGCAGTAAATTTGGCTGGACTCACCAAAATGACAACAGGACAACAGAAGATTTGAGAAAAACATTGCCTGGTCTGATGAGTCTCGATTTCTACTTTAACATTTTGTAGAAATGTTACTTTAAAATTTGCAGCATGGATCCACCCTAACTGCTATCAATGGTTCAGACTGCTGGTGGTGTAATTGTGTTTGGGGATGTTTTCTTGGCACACTAGGTACCAAATGAGTATTGTTTAAATGCCACAGCCTACCTTCCTGAGTATTGTTGCCTACCATGTCCATCCCTTAATGAGCACAGACTATCGCACCATGTTAAAAGCTGAAATCATCACTAATTGGTTTCTTGAAGATGACAGTGAGTTCGGTGTACTTCAGTTCAGTGTACATGGCCTCCACAGTCACCAGGTCTGAATCAGAGCACCATCGCGATGTGGTGGAACAGCAGACTTGCATCATAATGTGCAGCTGACATCAAAACCTGTGTAATCCCATCATGTAAATATGGACCGAAATCTCTAAGGAATGTTTCCAGCATCTTGCTTAATCCATGCCACAATGAATTAAGGCAGTTCTGAATGCAAAAACCACTAACGGTAAGGTGTACCTTATGAGTGGGGTGTCTGTGTGCACCATTCAGCAAAAGCACCTATGGCTTCAAAGCAGTATTAGTAAGGATAATTAAATCATCTACCTTGAAAAAAATTTTTTAACTATAAATCTATAGTTCCATCTAACCTAAAAACAACATCGTGTGCCCCCTCAACTTGAACGAGCATGATGCCTCTTTTTCTAACTGAGTATGAGGAAAAACATGATGCAGATCTTTCATTAAAATATAATTTATTGTATTATTATAATTTTATTGATACATTTAGGTTTTATAATAGAAGCACTGATTAGAATTGAATTATTTCACTTCTTTCTATAAAGTATAACTTCTAATAAGTATATAACTTGCCTTCATTCAATCACACAATGAATCTAGATTCAGAACAAACCAGGTGCACTGTTACAGATGCGGCCATTAAGAAAATGTACGATAATCTACATTATTGAGTGTGTCGGAGCTGAGATTTTTGTACCTATTATCATCATATCATGTGCATGTTTTTGTATTTACTTTCAGACTTGGCCAGTTTGTAAGTTACCCGACTGAACTTTCCCAACTGTCTTTTATCATGACCAGATAAACAGTACAGAATGAAATGAAGCTAATGGATCCTCTTTCGACTTCCGTACAAACGCAAGCATTGTGTCGTGTATATATCTTACAGTATAAAGGGAAGCCATGAATGAGATAATCATTATCTCATTACATTTAGCATTCGAAAGTCTGTCCATTTTAATAAAATTACTCTTGGCTTCAGGTCAATTACCTTCTCAATCATGAAGAGGACCTTCTGCTCAATTAGCCAAATTAAAGTTAATCAAAATGTACTCCGAAGAGTGCGGCCGCGGTTTCTGCTGATTAGCATCTCATAGCCTCTAATGCTATTAAATAAAGGCACTAAAATAATATTAAATTCCTCAGAAAATGTCCAACTCTGGGGAAGAAAAAAAAACAACTAACAAAAAAAATAAAATAAAATGAATCTAATTCAATCAAGAAAAAGAAATTTACTCAAACAAATCATTACCAAAATGAAACACCTAATCAAACATCATCAGTAAACAAAAATAAGGAAACACTACTAATAATTCCTTTAATAACGTTAAATTAAAAGACACAAAAATAAGAAACTCATTCGAAGTAAACTGAATTTGAAGGTGATGGTCTTGAAAGTGTTACTGTATGTAGTAACGTGTCTTAAATCCCAATCTGTATGGGCTGACAAGCTCGTGACAGGATACCGCTGAGGAAAGGAGTTGAACTCACCATGGCGAGCGGCACGATTCCACCAAGCTCGTGAGGTGCGAGTCGGATGACGGTTGGGATCTCCTCAGAGAAAGTGCGGCTCATGGGATATTCCACCTGCCACGTGACTGAACGAGTGCCCAGAGGATCCCCCAGATCGTTCACCTCCAAATCCACCTGCAGAACCTTCTGGATCCCCGCGTCCATCCTGCCACACAGCCGAACAGGAAGTAGGCCGAGTTAAGAGCTTTCACTTTAAAGCATTCGGCAAAAACAAATAAAGATCATTTCTATAAATATTTGGTGTGAAAACATCTAAGACGCAACGCAAGAATATAGCCTCAGGTTTAGCATGTTGCACAAAGTGAAGTAAGCTAGCGCATTATGCTAAACTGGTAGCCACGAGCTTCCTGTATTTCACAGCTGCAGGGCAAAAACTTTTTCTCTTTTGTAGGCAACCAATAAATGTAAATAAAAGCAGAAATCTAGTTGTGCCTCCAAAAATATGAAACAAAATAAGCAATTTCGATTTGATTTTATTCCTTTATTTGCAGATGAAGTGATTTTTCTGAAAATGATTACACAAAAAGTATGTGTAAACAGTAATAAACCTGTTCAAACAAGAGAAAAATACATCCGGTTTTTCTTTTCATTTTTAAGCAATATGATTTTAATCTGAGTCACAACTTCATTAGTCTCTGTGTGTGTGTGTGTGTGTGTGTGTGTGTGTTCATTCTGTTTAGGTCAAGAGCAATATTCACTGCCATTATTCCAACTGCAAAAAAAAAAAAAAAAAAAACCCACACTGAAGTAGCAACAACGGGAAAAAAGCAATTTACTTTTGTTCTAGCACCTCCGTGCTTTTTTTGGAAAAAAGATTTCCAAAGCCATGCGTAGCATTTTCTGCACTGATTGCAATGCAAACAGAGCAGCAAAGACAATGTATAAAAGCAAACTCATTCCAATAGACGAGGTTGAGGTTCGATCAGCCTGGGTGCTTCTATTTATTTATTTATTTTAAATTCATTTTACATAGCTCAGTTAAAGCAAAACCACATCCAGAGTAGTCAGAAATAACAAAGGGCAAATGCAGAATATTGAAATGTAATTCACACCTGCTAACACAAACAAAGTGTTATTTTTATGCATCGCTGAAGTTTAATCAGACCTTTACAGTTCTTGCTTGTAGCATCATTCTCTTTCTCACACACACACACACACACACACACACACACACACACACATATACACACATATACACACATATACACACCAACCTTGGAAAAAGGCAGTAACAGATGAGAGTCTACCAACAACATTTGGCCTGAAAATGAGTTTAGAATAAAAACAGACCTGGGGTCAGTTCATTTTTACATTATTACTATTAAAATAATGTACTTTCTTTTTAATATTTGTTACAAATATCCACTGTAAGGTTGTAAACATATCAGTCTGAGAAAGAAGCAATCATTTTAATGAGCAGCATCATGTTTGTTCTAAAGCAATTAACAATCTCTAATTTGAGTATCTATACACATGGGATGAATAATAAATATAAAGGCTCATCTATGCCCATTGGGACCAAAGCCTAGCCCATCTGCTCCGATCCCACAGAAATATAGCAAAAAGCACTTCAAAAAGTCAACGCCAAACATGATCGAAAGGCACCAGCCCATCTAGTGTATCACAGTCTATAGTTTGCTTACCGTCTGAACCTTTCAACAGATACAGATACCCTACCCACCACTATCAAGTTTTCTGACCATCCTGTTGTGTCGAGCCTGATCTCTGACAACAATGAGACGTCTACCTGGAGGAGATTGGAAATCTGGAGAACTGGTGCCAGAGGAACAACCACCTCCTTAACGTCAGCAAGACAAAGGAGTTGATAGTGGACTTTCAGTACAAAGTAGGAGAGGAACTACTGTACCTGACCCCCATCATCAATGAGAGCCCAGTGGAGAGAGTGGACAGCTTCACATCACGCAGGACCTGACATGGTCCTATCACATTAACACAGTGGTGAAAAAGGCCCGACAGTATCTTTACCACCTCAGACACTTTAGAGACCTTAGACTGTCACCCAAGGTGCAACCTGGTTTGGGAACAGACAAGCTCTACAGAGGATGGTGCGATCAGCTGAGCTCCCTGACCTGCACTCAATCTAAAGCAAGCGGTGCTGAACCAAGGCCAAGAAGATTGTGAAGGACCTCAGCCACCCCAACAATGGCCTGTTCTCTCTCTTGCGGTTAGGAACACGATTCTGCTCCCTGAAGGACAACACAGAGAGACTGAGAGAAAGCTTCTTCCCACAGACTATACGGACTCTCAACCAGAGCACCATATAAAATTAAACAATCTGATCTTCTTTCTTTTACTCTCTCACGTTGCACACCTCTGGGACTTTGCACATTGTTCTGCTTGTGACTGGACATTTTTCACATAAATGAGGACTAACTGCACTCAGACTTATAGACTTAACATCTGGTACACTTTTCTTTCAATTCTATTACAATCCTATTTTATTACTTGCACATATTGTACATTTTGCAGCTGAAAGTTCCTATTTTTGTATAATTGTCTATTTTATTTCTTTATTTGAATACACCATTTTCTTTTTTCAATTTTAGGTCACGAGTGGTCATATAAGCATT
The DNA here is from genome assembly GCA_003987875.1 of Clarias batrachus. Lineage (NCBI taxonomy): Eukaryota > Metazoa > Chordata > Actinopteri > Siluriformes > Clariidae > Clarias > Clarias batrachus. The sequence goes on from QMIH01000111.1 coordinate 383,614, forward strand.
TCCCTGCCTATCATATGGTGTATGGCTGTGTATGTGATAAATAACATTTGAATTTGAATCACAGTCCACAGTGCATGGACCCCAGCAGGTGACGAGCCCAAACTCACCAGACCCCAACCCGAATGAGCACCCATGTGTTGTGCCAAACAAACAAGTTCCATCCATAGAGGTCCCCTGCGACCAACATCAGGCAAAGGATCCGCTGCCGTTGTGGCACCTGTTTTTGGTGCCACAATGGGAACCTAAAGGTCCTGTGAATTAGCTGTTTTGCATATATAGGTTATCACAAAATGTTACATCTTGAAATGACTTGATTATGACATTTTTACCATGATGTGACAATCATGATGTGAATTATAATGCACTGGAAACTATAGGCTAAACATTCTAAACTAGAGATGGAGTTCATCAGGCAATTAGGTTTTCCTCTCTAACATGTGACAAAGACATACAGTATGCCACGACACGACTAGTTTAAGTCAAGTCTCTTAATCGCTCACTTCTAGTAACAATGTCCTCCTGATCTGGGTCATTAAGAATGTGAAGACTTGCCAGTCTGAATAGGGTACCAGTCCTGCCAGGACACACATTCACAACTAGCGGCCCATATGACACTGAGAATGCATTGCATTGTGGGACTTTAGGACATAAAAGCTGCAGTAGAGAGAAAGTATTATAGTAACAATACTGGAGGTAGACGTTGAAATGATGATTATATAAAGCTTGCTCTATTATCAATAATGTTATCATGACCAGTGTAGAAAACGGACCGCAGGGGAGGGGATTCCAGCTCGGCAGCAAAACAGTGTCAAGCAGGTTGCAGGCGTCGCATGGCATAAGTAACAGCAGTTGTTAGCACTATGGCCTTGTACCTTGAAGGTCGGGGGTTCGAGTCCTGTCTCAGGTCTGCATGCATGGAATTTGCATGTTCTCCTCATGCTTGGTGGCTTTTCTCTGGGTCCTCCAATTTCTTCCCACAGTCCAAAGACATGTACAAGTATGCTAAATGACTATTCCAATTTAGATGCTAATTGACTATTCCATGATTAGATAAAGTTGCTTTGGCAAATTATGATTTTCATGTTACTTTTATTTTTCTATCAAAGCTTCATGGATTGCAGTTTATACAAAACAACTGGATAAGACTAAAAACTAAGAAAAATAACTGCAGGCCTTTTCTGAAAAGGTTTCCTCTGCGCATTAACGCAATGCCAGGCATCAGATTAGTGACATAAAGCTTTTGAAAAGTGCAAGAGAAGGCAGTGATGGAAAAATGCAGCACGCTGAAAAATTACGTTTTTTTTTTTTTTTCCTTCAAGAGAGCGCCAGTGAAATGATTCGGCTCTTGAGTCAAAGCTGCTACTCAAGCCTTTATCTCCCGAATGAATATGTCTGTGTGACTCTGAAATATATGGAAAAGGAAAAAGAAAAAAAACTAAAAGAGCTTTATTCACTGAGTGCACTGCCAGCCTGAAACATATAAAACTCAGATGATAAAGAAACTCGGCAACGAGAAAGTGAGGGAGGGGCATTAATATTTAAAGCAAAGCTCCAATATTTTAACAAACACGGCTCACTGAGGAATAGGAGACACAGACGCTGTGCTATTTCCAAATTTTTTATCCCATCGTTCACTCAGGAATGGGGTGACGAAGAAGGAGAGAAAGGGGGGAAAAAAGAAAAAAAAAGGAAAGGGAAAGCAACAAAAGACTGCAGGCCTCTGGGGTGGATATTCTGATTTTGCACTGCTTTAGTTGTGACAACAATGATGCATGAAAAGAATGAAATCAATTTGACGAAAAAAAAGCGCTGCAGGTCGGAACGCTGCACTCACGGAGATCAAACACAGAGCAGCGCAAAGACAACTAACAACCGCTGAGGCTCAGCTAAAACACTGAGCTGTGCAGGGACTTCATATTACTGTCAGAGGAGGAGTCTTCTCATCTCTCTCCCTCTCTCTGCGTCTGTCTAGCCCCTTTCTCACAGACAGTCTAAGGCAGGAATATTGCACCGACGTTGTGTCTCAGTGTTCTGTGTGAAAGGCGTGGAGGTGGAATCGGGGGTCATTATTGTCATGCCATTAATCCAGGAGCAGAGGCAGTGACAGGGCAAGATGAGATGTGTGTACAAAAAAAAAAAGGCACGACCCCATTGCAGAAAGGGGGATGTAACCTGTCAAAGTATTACCAGTCCACATACCTAATAATCCACAAATATAATACAAATCAGCAGCTTTTAATGAAATTCTCCCACAAATGTAAGAGATTTCTCGCATTTGCTATCACATTTATGGAAAATGTATTATGTTTGTGTTGTTTTAGTAGGGGTGCACCCATTACTAATACTATTATTATAGTTTTAGATGCAGAAAAAGCTCAATGCGGGTTATACCGGGAGAGGGATCAGGCTGTGGAGCAGCTCCATTTCTCCTCCCGCTGGGAAGGTCTTGGACTTGGCGATTGTATCACCCTGAATTTTGCTTGCACTCCCATGAAACATTTCGAAACGATATGCCAGGTCTCCTGAGTGCAATGGAATGGCTGCAGCGAGTCCCCTCAACTCACACACACTCCCTGATATCATAGGCACTACATACATATAGACTTGTATATTTGTTACTGTATGAGATAGAAATGAGCTGTTCGCAGTGTTTTGTACAGGACAAGTTGTGTGCTACGTTTCCATTCTTCTCAATCTCTCCAGGCAATTCATTACATAGACAGCTAACCCACTGATATCACATAGAGAGTAGGTTAGACAACTGACATCATAGATAAAGCATTACCACACACATATCTTCTATAAAGTAGATGTTTACGGAGTAGATCAGACCAGTGACATCTCATATAAAGTAGATCAGACCACAGATGTCTTTAGATGTAGAGTAGATCAGACCGAATATATCTTATATAGAGTAATTCAGACCGCTAATAGATTTATAGAGTAGATCAGACTACAGATATAGTATATAGAGTAGATCAGACTACAGATATAGTATATAGAGTAGATTAGACCACTGATATATAATATATAGAGTAGATCAGACCACAGATTTCTTTTATAGAGTAGATCAGACCATAAATATGTTTATCGAGTAGATCAGACCAGTGATTGTATATGAAGTAGATCAGACCACTGATATCTTATATAGAGTAGATCAGACTAAAATATATTATATAGAGTAGATTAGACCACTGATGTATCATATAGAGTAGATCAGACCACTGATACCTTATATAAAGTAGATCAGGCCACCGATTTCTTTACGGAGTAGATTGAACCAGGTATATCTCTTATAAAGTAGATCAGACCATAAATATGTTTATCAAGTAGATCAGACCAGTGATCTCATATGAAGTAGATCAGACCACTGATACCTTTGTAGAGTAGATCAGACCACTGATATATTTTATAGAGATAGATCAGACAGCATATATCGTATATAGAGTAGATCAGACCGCATATATCTTATATAGAGTAAATCAGACCCTATAATAGATTTATAGAGTGGATCAGACTACAGATATAGTATATAGATTAGATCAGACCACATATTTCTTATATAGATTAAATCAGACTGCTAATAGATTTATAGAGTAGATCAGACCACGGATATATTTTATAGAGATAGATCAGACAGCATATATCTTATTTAGAGTAGATTAGACCGCTAATATCTTATATAGAGTAGATCAGACCACTGATAACTTATATAAAGTAGATCAGGCCACCGATTTCTTTACGGAGTAGATCGAACCAGGTATATCTCTTAAAAAGTAGATCAGACCATAAATATGTTTATCAAGTAGATCAGACCAGTGATCGCATATGAAGTAGATCAGACCACTGATATCTCATATAGAGTAGATCAGACCACACATTTCTCTTATAGATTAGATTTGATATCTTTACAGAGTAGATCACACCAGAGGTATCTCTTATAAAATAGATCAGACCACCAATATGTTTACAGAGTAAATCAGACTACAAATATTTTATATAGAGTAGATCAGACCAGTGACATCTCATATAAAGTAGATCAGACCACGGATATCTTTATAGAGTAGATCAGATCACTGATATCTCATATAGAGTAGATCAGACAGCATATATCTTATATAGAGTAGATCAGACCACTGATTTCTTTACAGAGTAGATCGAACCAGATATACAGTACAGACCAAAAGTCTGGACACACCTTCTCATTCAAAGAGTTTGAATTTGTATTATGGCAAGAAAAAAGCAGCTAAGTAAAGAAAAACGAGTGGCCATGATTACTTTAAGAAATGAAGGTCAGTCAGGTAGTCACCTCTGCTGCGGAGGAGAAGTTCATCCGAGTCACCAGCCTCAGAAATCGGCGGTTAACAGCAGCTCAGGTCAGAGAGCAGGTCAATGCCACACAGAGTTCTAGCAGCAGACACATCTCTAGAACAACTGTTAAGAGGAAACTGTGTGAATCAGACCTTCATGCTAGAATATCTGCTAGGAAACCACTGCTAAGGACAGACAACAAGCAGAAGAGACGCGTTTGGGCTAAAGAACACAATAAAGGAAAATCTTTGAATGAGAAGCTGTGTCCAAACTTTTGGTCTGTACTGTATCTCTTATAAAGTAGATCAGACCACCAATATGTTTACAGAGTATATCGGACCAGTGATATATCAGACGGAGTTTGTCCGACCACTGATATCTCATATAGAGTAGATCAGACCACACATTTCTTTTATAGATTAGATTTTATATCTTTACAGAGTAGATCAGACCAGAGATATCTCTTATAAAATAGGTCAGACCACGAATATGTTTACAGAGTAAATCAGACTACAAATATTTTATATAGAGTAGATTAGACCACTGATATATTTTATAGAGAT
>QMIH01000111.1:388619-457514 GCA_003987875.1 Clarias batrachus
ATATATATATGGTTGATTGTTTGCACAGGGGTAGATGGGCGAGTGGCTGTGTAGGTGAGTGTGTGGATAAGCATGTACATGGGTGTGCGTGAGTGTGTGTGTGAGTAGAAGTGTGTGGGTGGGTGTGTTTTAAATGTTCATGGGAATGTATTGTAAGTGTGTGTGTGGATAGAAATTATTTGTACATTACAGATTTGTGATGGAAGGGATTTAGATGCCCTCCCGAATACTTGGAAGGGACAAATCCTGGAGCAGACAATGTTGGTGAGTTATACGGAAGGGTTGCTGTCCCATTTTTTTTCTACCTGATTAATATTTGAGTCTCTCTCTCTCTCTCTCTCTCTCTCAGTCTCGATCTCTCTCTGTTTCTGTCTCTCAGAGGCAAGCACTCAGGACCTCCAACCGGCAGAGCATGAAACTCAATCACTGAGCCTGCATGGGGTTCTGACCCACAACCTGCTCTCTAAAACTGACTCTCTCGGTTTTGCTGTTGTAAACAAAATCTCATACTGTAAAATTATTCCATGACTGTGAGTTGAGATTGGCAGTCTTAGAATTCCTAATGTGATGTGATAATACATTTAATAATAAATCATTTGATAAAGGCAATCATTATTTGTATTAAAAATGTAATCATTTAAGTCGTTGAATGGACTCAGCCTTGGCAATTTATGAAATATGAAGTTTTCTTTTTATTCCCATTATTTGTTCACTTGCCAAATCCCATTACCTAGCAGCCAGCTCTCCCCATCACACAGTACTTATCAATCAGAAACAGAGGAGGCTAATGCATGCTTCAGCTAAGATTTATGATTCCAGAAAACTGCATCATTTCAACCTGTTGCTCATGCTGCCTCACAGAGCTGCATAAGTGATTCTGGTAATCGACCTTCTTTTGCTTACATAAGCCCACACATGGTCATGATTGGCTAGTCACTGTGATTGGCACAGGAAGAAAGGGTATGCCTCACCCCTACACAGAGAGCATGTCAATTCTGCTCAAGTCACGAATGATGATGGAATTTTATTTATAGTGATCATAGTAAACAGTATCACTTACTCACACATCATCTATACCACTTTATCCTGTACACAAAGTCACGTGGGCCTGGAGCCTATCCCAGGAGACTTGGGGCACAAGGCAGTGTACACCTTGGTGGGGTGCCAACCCACATACTGTACACACATTGTAAATTAGCCTAATCTACATGTTTTTGAACTGTAGGAGGAAACCAGAGTACCCGGAGGAAACCCAACAAGCACTGGGAGAATATTTAAAGCACTGGGGGAATCGAACCTGGCTGGGAATCAAACCCGGGAGGTGCAAGGCGACTAAATCAACATGCTGCCCTGTAAACAGCATATATTTTTTTAAATAATGAAACATGTAAAATTAAATGTTAAATGTAAAAGTTAAATGTAAAATTCATCTCTAGATCTGGACCTCCATGATTGTGAAAACCATTGAAACATCATTACAGTGTCATTACCAACAAAATATTTTAAATAAACCCATATATTATTTATCATTAATAGATTATTATAAGAAATTATTTCATCCATGCTGTTGAGATCTGGATCTTGGTGTCGAGTAATTTTCTATAGCTGCACTTCTGACAGTGGTGCAGCAGGAATGTATGGTTTTATATTATTACTCGCATTCTAATGATCATTGCTACAGTAATAGCAAATAACACCTTATAGTAAAGAATCTAGTAAAGTGAGTCTGATAATAAAAAAAATACTGTTTTAAATGGGTTGGTATTTAACCAGAAAATTTGACGTAATTTGATGTAAATGATGAGGTTTTCATTAAGAGGAGTAAACTTTAAGCTTTGGGAAACAACAGTCTGTTTGGACGAGAGGTAATAATGAAGGGTAACACCACTGGGATGCGACGACACAAATCATTCCTCATGCCAGTTATTCTAACTGATAATTACACTAACTGTCCTTCATACTGTAGCATCGGTTAAAGTAGGTCTGTTTGATCCACAACACTGAGAAGAGACCAACTGCTTGCTTGAAAACCACATTAAAGACAGTTGCAGGAGCACTACCTGGCAAAAGAAATATTCAAAACCCAGTCACAAAAGCACTTTCAGCAAGAAAACACTAATTGGTTAAAACCATTTTCGCCACTTCACATTGTATTCACAGTAAGTCTATGCCTTAATGGTAAACATGAATTAGACTTTTACTTTTTTTTCTATCGTGCAGAGTGAATCACACTGTTGTTTGACAACTTTAAAAGTGCACCGTTAGCAATATTGAGCCGTGATCATTCATCTTCAAATGCCCATTATGCAATCCTCAGCTAGAGATCCGTTCAGGGCACAGAGCCCAAGCATTTCTCACCAATTTCCGCACTGTGAGTACATTAAACATGCGCTCACGGTAAAGAAATAAAGCCACAGCTTCTTTAGTATCAGTCAATACCCACTGATATATTGATGGCTTTAATCGGCTCGGAAATTTCGATCACCACCTAAAGAAGTCCGGCATGATTCCGAGCTGGTTAAATCCAAATATTAAATACGTGCAAACCTGATAATCAGCAATGAACCGTCAATGTAACATTGTAAACTATTGCATAAGAAAGTGTTACTACACAAATGTATATCATATTTTGTTGTCAAAATTCAAATAAGTAATAAATCACTGTGGGAATTCAGATGACATACTGTAGTGGTCTGATGAAGCAGTTACTGTCCCCCCAATTATTGTAATTATTTAATTATTCATTATAATTACATTATAACAACACACCCATGTGTTTTATTTGGATATTCAAATTTCTAACATTGGGAAGTGCAAGAAATAAAATATTAAATAAATTAAAGGACTTTTTTTTTTGTATCTAAGATTCTTTTTCTTATTTTGTTTGTACACAGTCAGTTCTGGAATGCAAATATGTTTATCGTATTTTATGCTTTTTTTCTTAGTTAAGAAAAATTTGGTGGTTAAGCTCGGTCTTACCCAGTTAAGAAAAAAACCTTCCCATTTTCACAGTTTGTCTAATGCACGAAAACATTGTTTCAAAATTAAGAACCATAAAAATCTGTCCAATAATCATTTAATTTAATTTCATTTTTTATTATTATGATGATGATGATGATGATGATGATGATTTTAGAGGAATTATAATGATTGGGTCATTTAGTTTGTGGGCTAAAAGATATTATTGGCCAACTGATCCCAATTAAGACTATAAAGTCCCTTGAATGCTTGCGTGCCTTCTGCTTCAGAATGGCTTACAGATTGCAGTCAGATGCTTTGGCCCTCAAGGCTTATGCGGAGAGAACGTTTTTCGAGATCGCACAGATTTGATGAGAAGGATGACCGGATGCTGAGCTGTTTTGGATTGTCACGAGCATTTTAAAACAAATCATCATGAAAACCAGTGCAACTATTATAACAAAAAATATCCATCAACTTCAAAAATTAATCGTAAATGAAATAAAGTAATTTTTTATTTCCGGATTTTCTCCCTAATTTAGCCGTGTCCAATTCCACCAGCCCCCTGTCTTACTACCTGTCTTCAGTGGCATCATTCCCATTCTGATGCCTGATTTGCAAGCAGCACAACATGCACCTGACCTTTTATGTTGTTGAGGGGCGTTGCCTATGCCAATTACATGCTAATCCTATGCTAATCCTTTGCGCCTCCACTGTAACCTCAAGTGGGATTCATCATTCATTTAACCATTGGGATGGTTAAGAGGGTTCAGTGCATTTGGCGCTGACTTCTCTTATTTATTTATTTATTTATTTTTCTTTTAATAGAAAATTTATAGAAAATTTAAGGGAATAGAAGATATATGAGAATATAATTGGTAACTTGGTATTAAACGAGTTATGTTACAGAAGCTGCATACTGTACAGATGTTCACTCAGATGCCTCTTTTCTCTTTCAAAGTTGAAAACATTAACTTTAAAAAGAAAAAAATGTCAAAGTTATTAAAAATCAAAACAAAAAAATGAATAAAAAGAGTAATACAGCAAAAGGCTCATTGTATATGGAACTTACAAGATTTTCTTGGGGTTGGAACCAACCTTATGGATATTTGAGAAATATTTATCTAAAGAACAGGTTGAATGAATATTCAGCTTGACTCAGGTTTGGGCAGCTCGAGACTGAATTACTGTGGCCCTCTTACCATTGTAACTGCCATGTCTCAGTTATATAAGCAGCAACACCCCAACCTCCAAGGACTGCTGAATTTATGGATGGGCACAGAGGCAGGGCTTGATGCAAATTCCACAGCAGGGTGAAAAACCTAAAGCGCACCGTTTCTCCAAACTGTCGGCAACCCATCATCCAGCGGACCTTGAGGCGCTGATGCAATATTCATGCCGCATTTTGCAGCTGATTTGCTTAGCTCTCTTCATATCCTATAGATTGAAGACGAATATAAAGCTGTGTGCTGCAAGGTTAAACCGCCCTCTCGCCCACCCGTCAAGGATCGGAGCCTAAAATGAGCAACAATTTAGAGCCATTATCTAGCGATGATCGTCTCTTCAGTTCCATTTAAAAGCGTTATCACAGTAACACGGATGCGCGGTTTCGAATGCACAGTGCGAGACAGAGAACGCGCACACAAAGATGTCTCACATCTCACGAAGCGGCATCAGAGACGGCCAACTCTTCATAAACACAACACCTCGAAGTCTGTAGGAGAACCGTAGGAGGATGTTTGTTCTCATATAGAGAAGTGAGCAAGACAAACCCTTTCTGCGAGCTGCGTGCATGTGATCTGATCGAATCTGGATAAATCACATTCACAGACCTGCGATGTCCTTACTGAGCTACTAATAATGATAAACAGTCACCCTGTCGCCCCCTTTTGTCTTGATGGTAAGTTTCAAAACTTTTATTCGTGAGAATAATAATAATAATAACACACAAAGTCTGCTTTTACCATATAGGTATAGTTTATAAAAAGAAAAAACAATGCCATATGACAAAGCCATGTGAAATGTGGTACTGTTGCCAAAGCAAAGTTCTAATTTTAACAAAGCAAAATTGTAGAATGTTTTATTTCTCATAAAACAGCAAATTGTCAATGATTATAATCTGTAATTGTTTCAAAAAATTTTAATTTAATAAACACCTCCACATTTTGAAGCACTTCAAAGTAACATGGAACGTAATTGAAGCAACTGGGTACTCATCATCAATCATTAAATTGTTTCAATACAATTTATTTAAAGGACCGCAAACAAGGGATTAATTGATGTCATGATTTATTTCTTGATTAAATAAAGCTTAAATCAGGACTTTTTCCTGAGGAAAATTCCCTTACTATGTATTAGTATTCATTTATCAACCCTGTACCTTGTAAGAATTTTTGTTTTTGCAGTATATTGAATATACTACTAATGATACAGTATGTCCTACTAGCTGTTGTAATGCACAACAAACACAAACACATATTCGGTTATTTGCACTCTTCTAAATACGCCACCTGTATTTCCGATTCTTTCACTATGCTTCTAGTAGCACTATTTTACAGTCAGTGTCTGCAAGAGCTCCCGAAAATAAATGGCACTGACGCTCACTGAATATGTAAGAATGCTAGCATGCTGAAGTAATGCTTCAAATTGCATGCTGTGCTATAAATACTATAACTGTTCCGTTCAAGGAGCAACAGCACTGTGTTTTTGGCAATCTTCCCAGACTGACTTTTTTTGTTTGGGTTCAACTAGTGTAGTAGACAACAACCGTGGCATCAATTTGATTAAGGGTAACGAATCTCTTACATTGTGGGTCAAAGGGTGCCTAAGAACTAAACTTAGGGTAAGCCATATCCTGCTGAGACCCGGACTCGACTGTTGTGCACGCTGCGAGTTCTACTGACGGTTTCTCTTTATTCATTGCTGATAACTATTAACTTTAATCAATGTCTTTAACCGGGAAGAAGTTTGGGAGAAGGATTATACCTCGCAGTCGTCATATGAGGATGGTACAAGGACATACTGTACTGTACATAGACCATGAAGTTTAGAGAAAATGCCATGTTCTCATATGAGGATATCCGTGTCCCACCAAGACACACCTATTCTGAGGATATACTGTGGCCGTTGTTTCTACAGACTCATTCTCTGGAACGAATAAAGCTGTGAAGCAAAGGTATATTTTTGGGTATTGTGATTTTTCGATTCAGGAACACAGCTGTTTACTGACTGATTTGTCTCAAATAGCTGATGCTTTACAGGTTTAAATACTACTAAAAGTATCCTATCAAGTGTTGAATGTTTAATATTCAAATGATAATTGTTTCTTGTTCAATCCACACTCCATTGAGATCGGTGGCGGTTTTGCACCAGCCGCTCATTAAAGCAAAAGAAGAAGCGGTGGTGTATTTTTGAGGATTTTTTTAAAATCAATTTTAGACCACTAATCAGATCGATTTAAAACCTGACCCACCAATTCAATGGATTGAATCATCAAAAGTTTGATTAAATCGCTACTAATTAACACAGGATGAGCTCCCCAGGTAGGGTCCCATCATTCCATAAAATACAGTGTATACATTTCAAAGAGGCTTGAGGAAGAAACAGGTATGCACTGTACAATGCAGAGAATTGGATTCACTGTGGAACATGCTATGTCTACAACACTGTCTATTTAGTCTGTAGATTCTCTTTGTTTTGATTTTCTTTATATTGTGGATTAGTCTATTGTATATTAAACCCTTTCTTCCTCAATATTCAGTAGCTCTTCTGTGACAAAGGAGTGCAATAAGAATGCATGATTTGTTTAAGGGTACTAGAAGTACTTTTCTAACAAGAAGTACTTTTTCTTAGACAAATTCGAAAGTCACATATACAGGACAGTTCTTGCGCGTTTAAATAAAACTTCTGGCAAGTAAGTAGTAAAGGTCTAGGCTTGCATATTGATCGAAACCTCTGAGCTAACTGATTAATAGTTTAATAAAAAGGCTATATAAAACCTATGACTTAGGGGCCTCATTTCATAATCAAAGCTTTAGCAGAAAGCCGCTTTAGATGAAATGTAACTGAAACACTGAAATATTATACCGCTAGCAAAACCCTGTGGATTCTTTTTTCAAGTCTGATAGTCAATTACATTTGTAAAAGTCAGTAAACACATATAACTTTTAATTGCACCTCATTTTTCTAAAAAAGGAAAAGCAGCAGACCCTGATCTGATAGTAAATGTGTAGAGAAGGATGTTTATATTGGATGAAATAGCTGCAGTTTTGGAGTTGCTCTAATCTAGCCATCACAATACTTATGATTAGGGCTGCAACAACTAATCGATAAAATCAATAATTATCGATAATGAAATTCGTTGTCAACGAATGCTGTTATCGATTAGTTGGACTGCTCACGTTACTGAGGAGCGCGACCACAAGATGCACAAATACACAAAGATACACAGCCGCTCGCGCAATGGAGGTTACAGAAGCGTCTGCAGGAAAAAGCGTGCGCCTATGGCGTTATATTCCTGCCACAATTTAACATTTTGAGAGCAGACAAAGCACTCTATGCGCGTGCAGTGTCTCATACATGCATGCGTACAGTATGCATACATATACGCGCTCAACAGCTCGATTCTGCGCGTGCAATGTCTCCCCCGCTCGCTCAACATGTTTTCCGCGCATGCGCGATTTCTCGATTCTGTGCGCGCTCGAATCTGCCTTCACGCGCAAGCAACATTTATTTTCTGTGCGCGCTCAACTTTGTCGAGTGTTACAAAACTGCCACAAAACCAGCCAATCACAGACTTCCACACACTACTTCTGATTGGCTGTTCCTTCTCTATCAACTGGCAATACCTGCAATTATTGTTAAAATTCTGTATTTTGCATACTCAAATGCTGTTATATATTTAATTAATTAATTTTTTTAGAAAGGGCCAAGTCAGCATAAGTGAGTTCATTCAAAAAAGAAATCCCCCATGCACTCCTCAACAAGCAGCCACTATAACAGATGCCATCCAATATAATGAGTACATCAATTGTTTTGCTTTTTTATTTATTTATTTATATTTTGGATATTTCGAGGAGTTTTACTGTTCAAAAACAAACTTTGTCTTTAATTTAAGATTTAAAATGTAAAAATTAAAGATCATTAAACTCTATATGTGGCTTTTGCATTTTTTAAAGTTTAATTTTAAACATAACTAATACCCTGATTTATGGTTTTATATAGTTATAAGCAAAACATCAAATTAAAGAAGCGTTTAGTTTTTTATCCGATTAATCGATGGAAAAAATATAATCGACCAACTAATCGATTATCAAAATAATCGTTAGTTGCAGCCGTACTTATGATGGCCATTTTTTCTGCTTCCAACAAATCAACTTCAGGAAAAAAGGTTTAATTGCTGCCTAATATATCCCATACGCTTCCTCATGCCAATTTAATAAGATATTGTAACTGTAGCTACTGTGACAATTGCAGAATTGTGATGGGTCACAGCAACCCCAAAACTGTAGCTCTTGTAGGATGGTTCCAGGTCTGCAGTGGTCAAGACCTGAAGAATGGTCCACTGAAGCAAAACAACACAAGTGCCACAACCGGGTCAATGATGGCCAGGGCTCACTGATGCGGGTGGGGAGCGAAGCCTCGCCTGTGTAGTCAGATCCAACAGAAGAGCTACTGTACTGTAGCGCAAATTGCTGAAAGGGTTAATGCAAGGTTTCATAAAAAGGTATCAGAAGACATAGTGCAGCTGTGATTTGGTGGTAAAAGGGGACATCTACTCAACATTAGGCGAGTGGTCATAATATTATTTTCTGATTGGTGTGCGCTTATGTATTTTAGGGTTGTCCAGAAAAACTCCAGCTTCTGTTGATATAACAACAACAGATTGTATGATATCCATGCAACCTGGCAGCCAAGGACTGGAATGTGCGTGAACAATGATCTGTACGGGTCATTAGTGAGACATTAGAAGCCGTCGAGTGAGCAGGTGTGACCGTCACATTCAAAATGACTGAGTCAGTAGAGAAACAAATCTGCATCAAATGGTGTGATAAGCTTGAACATTACTCTGTGGAAACTATTAGGATGATTAAGAAAGCTTGCACGGACAATGCCATGAGAGCAGAACAAATAAAGTGAGGCACAGACGCTTCAAAGATGGTCGAGAGTCGGTTAAAAAGTTCAGAGTGATTGCCTGGGAATGCTGAATGTGTACAGGCTATAATCAACACCGACCGGCGACTGACGTTGAGAGAACTAGAATCGTACAGTAATTATGAGTTTATTACATTACATGTAATCCAGTCATTACATACTTTCTGGACAGACCTCATCTTTTTTTTTTTTTTTACTTTTATAACATGATACTTTTAATAAAAAATAATAAGAACAAGAATATTCCATATCATATATTCATGATTATTTAAACTTTTTGGATTTGAATACTTTCATACTTCAGCTATTACAAAAAAAACGGGGAGGGATAACTGGTACTTCCTTTACAGTTTATATTAAAATGTATTTATTTGGCCTGTAAACATACGTATCTATACTGTACGCATGCATGTATGTCTGTATGTATTTGTGTTTCCATGATTCACAGCTATCTGCTGATTAAAAAATTTTTAAAAAACAGACAAACAGAACATCAGGTGACTGTCATAAACTACAGAAACAGAAGGCACTTGATCGATGCTTTACCAAAGGCATCAATGGTGCTATCACATCCCTGCAGTGTTCCCATGCAGGAAAAGACCACAGCATTCATCAGAGTCATTATGATTCACGCTTTGTCTTCATGCTGTCCAAACCTTCTACAGCGACACAGTAATTAAACACAGAAGTACATCCTCACTGGAGAGCGGGCAGCCCCAGCTTCCTGTTGAGATCAGCTCATTTACGATTGTGTGCACGTGTGCGTAGGCTATATTTTTATATTGAAATTAAAAATGTAGATAGCAAAACACAAATATAAACATGACCGTGAAAAAAAAGAAAAAATATCTATATTTAAACCATGCTTATTTACTTTTTTTTTTTTTGCAGGATATATTTTTCACAATCTGGCTTCCTAAGTATAGTGCACAAGTATTCATCAATCCTAATATAGAAGGAAGAAATAATTAATGCTCAGAAAATTGATTTGTAAAAAAAAACAATAATAATAATTAATAAAAAATAAATAAAATTAAATATAAATAAATAAATAATAATAATAATAATAAAGAAATAATAATAAAGTTATTTTTAGCTAACAGTTTCATCTGTACTTCCATTAGCAGGTATTAAAAAAGAGAAAATTAGATTTTAACTAGTGTAACATGTTTCATAATACAATAAGTCCCTGAAATCATATCTTTGAAAGTTTTTCGTTTGAAGGAGTGAGTGGCGAGTAACTAAAAAAAACTCATGCGTTTGCCTCAGAAACATGCGAAAAAACCCCTCCGATGCTCTTTCCGTTAAAGTTAACAGTTCTTGGTTGTTTATGGATTAAACATACCCGACTCTTTAATGAATATTAGAGGTCTGACTGGTGAGGTTAATTGGGATATAACAACATGTAACTGCATGCGGCTTAAACACTGTATTTACAGGATATTTAAAAATATGAAAAATATTTCACATAACCTATGATTATTAATCATCATTTTTCATCATCAACTTGTTGTGATCATAAAATTCTAAGTCTTAGAATGCTTAGATATGCTTTGAAAGCAAAGAGACCATGTACAGCAATTGACTCGTGCTTCATTAGTGCAGTGTGGTTACCCAGCATTATTAGTGTCGCTGCTGATCACATGCCAGACAAAATGTGCTTTTTTTGTTGTTGTAAGTATTATACAGTAAATTGCATCAAAATGCATTTAATGTCTTTTTTACCCTCAAAATCATAAACAGAAATGTTATTATTAAAAATAAAAAAAAACCCAGAACAGTCCATGCTGTTAGCAGTTAGCAGCCTGACATCTGATTGTTATTGACTGAGATGCTCAATGAGCCGAGCATTGAAGCACACATTGTGTTTCTCATCCTGGTCTTCAGCCCTTGATTGTTACAGGAGTAACTCAGCAGGAAAACAACACATTGCCGCAATGTTTTCACAATCTTTGCTTCTTACCCATCGAAGACATGCTTGCTTCCAGACTACCAACATGCTAACAAGTAAATTAAGTCAGTTAATAACATTTTTGCATGTAAACATGAAATATTTAGTCTAAAGTTGGTAAAGTTACTCTAGAGTTAGTAAATGAAGTAAGTTTGGTCTTAATAGTTATGTAGGAAAAGTTGTATATGTTGTACTGTATATGCCATTTATATGCCAAAAAAACCAGTGTGTACATCATACCATGTTTTTGATCAATCTGTGATCCCTATGTCTTCAATACTGACCTCGTATAGCATTTAATTTACATTTAGGCATTTGGCAGACACCCTTATCCACAGCAACTTCCATAAATAATTGTATGTACAGTAATAAGTCAATAAATGTATCTTTACACTGGTTCAAACAGTGTTTCAAGATTTTTATTATTATTATTATTATTGGCTGGAGTTTAACTCAAATACCTAAGAAAAAGACATTGCTTAAAGATTGTCAGTAACTTGGCTGTACAGACATCTACAGGAAGTTCATTCCACCACCTACTGTAGGTACAAAACAGTCTAGATGCATGGGTGCTGTACCTAAATACTGTTTGCACATCAAAGTTATTTTTGTTGTTGTTCATTGTAAACTTTTTTTTTTACTCCACAGCATCCTGCAAATGTCCTAACAAATATCTGTACTGTCTATTTCACTACACTTATGCATGGCATTGTGTTTCCTAACCACATGTGCGTAATATTTGATATAGTGTCACCTGTGGGCTATTATACCTCATTACCTATTTGCCTTCCCTCTGTGAAATGCTCAGTCATGTAGAAGGTGTTTGAATTCAGAAGTCTTTTACTATGACCTAAAGGATACAGTGATCAAATACAGTGGAACCTTGGATTACGAGCATAATTCGTTCCAGAAGTGTGTTCATATATCGTAAATCAAAGCGAATTTCCCTATTTAATGAAAAGTCTTCATTAATTCTAGAAATTATTTTTATGTATTTCTTTTTTGGGGCTGTGGAACAAATAATTTGAGTTTCCATTATTTCTTTCGGGAAAATTTGATTTGATTTACGAAAGTTTTGCTATACAAATCTGCTTCTGGAACAAATTATGCTCTCAATCCAAGGTTCTACTGTACAGTATATAAAAATAATGAATACAAAATTATAAAGTAAAAATAAAAACAAATTAACCTGCACTTTACCTTTGAAAAAGTAAAATAAATCCTAACAGATCGGTGTTTGTCCCTTCTTTATCTAAGAAAACAGATTCATCACTTAATTATGTAATTATATCTAAACAGTAGCTTTCCAGCTCTGGATAAAATGTATGATATCTGTAGCAAAGTTCCAATTTTACATTGAGAACAGCACACTGAGATTTTCAGGAGTGAAACACCCGATGTATGGTTGTAAACTGGATCATGAAAATTATGTTATGACACGTATTAAAAGAGATTGTGTGTACATTTTCACAAATGGTTTTCTATTCCCTAAAGCTTTGTCCCACTTTAATTGAAGATATGATACCCTGCCTTATATCACATGAAATAAAGTAGAGGCAGTATAGCATAGCCATTATTGGCATTTTAATAAGGGCCTAAATACACCCACTTCATACAAATCACAAAGGGTTTTTATACCACATGTGTACCAGTACAGTCTTGGCCTTAAATTTTTGTAACACAGTACCAGGCAAAAGCTTGGACACAAGTTTTGGATTTATTTTCTATATTCTATAGTAATACTGGATCTATTCACAATTATGAAGTAACACATACAGTATGGGAAGATGTTATTTTAAAACACGAATGTCAGCTGTTCTGGGATAGCTCTTGCAAGAACAGTATTGCAAAAACTCCTCAAGAACCGTGATGAAACCTCATGATTCCATTCCTCCATGAAGACCATTCCAGGAAAGAAAGACCAAAACGTACCTCTGCTGCAGAGGAGAAGTTCAATTAGAAGGTGTGGCCAAACTTTATTTTATGTTTCATTTGAATTATTTGTTGTAACGTCAAGGCCTTTGAGTATTATTAAACTAGATCGGTCTGCTCAAACAAGAGACCCTGTATTGTGCAATGATGCCTTAAAGTGTGCATAGGGAAGCCATCGACTGCTACATGCAAAATAATCATAGTATTGAGCTAAATAAGGCAGTAGCTATCATGCGCATTCACCGCGACCGGCACTAGGACCCGGAAGTAGTACGGTCGCGATTCAGGAAGTATAAAAGGAAACAAAATGGCGAGTTCTAAGAATAAATCGCGTGGTTATCCTGCCTGCTCGCGCTGCTTCCGCGTTTGGGTTTATCCTCCACGCTACACGGGCAAACTGCTAGTTTTCTGATTCACCTCCGGTTGCCCTGTGACAGAAGCCTACCAATATGCTATGTTTATAAGCGCAAGTATATTATTGGAGTGGAATACCTGTAGTGTTTTTTTTTTTTTATCTTTGGTCACACAAAAGAAAGCATTCAGTACTTCATTAGAATTTCAAATTTATGGGGTTCATGAAGATTTGCATTTGTGTGGTTTAATAAATCGATTTGACTTTGCCTTGTACAGTATGCGTAACTTCTAAGCAACTTCAGAATAGAGCTCCTATTTGTGCTCACATCTGATGCACGCACATCCAGTTCAGACCAGGTCAACTAGTAATAATCACATTATTGATCCTATATTCACAACGACCAGAAGTCATTATTTTGCAATAGGAGTTGAAACTTGATAGCAACAGGACACAGAGAGACCGATTACAACAACGAAGCGATAACTATTTGAAAAGAATATATCCAAAATATATATATATTTTTGGAACATGATTTTGCATATCCTGTGTAGCAATAATCACAGTGTAACCATGGCAACTGGCAATAAAATAAAAAGGCACCCCTAATAGCAACCAACGTAGGGTGGTTTTAGCACAAAGTGGCATTAATGCAGCATTGTCTGCGTAATTTCCTTTTTAAATACAAAGAAATAGTGGAAGTATGTAATATGAACTTAAAACATACGTACATACAAATTGTCAATTATGAAAGTAAATAAATTCATGTTATTATAAGAATGTTAGGCTTGAATATCTTTTACTTTTGCCATGTTTTAGTTGTTTTCTCTCTTTATGCAGGATAGTTTATTTAGGACCAATGTTTCATTGTGTCCTTACACTCACAGTTACACACTTGGACAAAATTGTTGGTACCCTTCGGTCAATGAAAGAAAAACGCACAATGGTCACAGAAATAACTTTAATCTGACAAAAGTAATAATTTTTAAAAATTCTATGAATGTTAACCAATGAAAGTCAGACATTGCTTTTCAACCATGCTTCAACAGAATTATTTAAAAAAAATAAACTCATGGAACAGGCCTGGACAAAAATGATGGTACCCCTAGAAAATACTGAAAATAATGTGACCGAAGGGACATGTTAATTCAAGGTGTGTCCACTAATTAGCATCACAGGTGTCTACAATCTTGTAATCAGTCAGTGGGCCTATATATAGGGCTCCAGGTAGTCACTGTGTTGTTTGGTGACATGGTATGTACCACACTCAACATGGACCAGAGGAAGCGAAGGAAAGAGTTGTCTCAGGAGATTCGAAAGAAAATTATAGACAAGCATGTTAAAGGTAAAGGCTATAAGATCATTTCCAAGCAGCTAGATGTTCCTGTGACTACAGTTGCACATATTATTCAGAAATTTAAGATCCATGGGACTGTAGCCAGCCTCCCTGGACGTGGCCGCACGAGGAAAATTCATGACAAATCAAAGAGACGGATAATCCCAATGGTAACAAAAGAGCCCAGAAAGACTTCTAAAGAGATCCAAGGTGAACTTCATGCTCAAGGAACATCAGTGTCAGATCGCACCATCCGTCGTTGTTTGAGCCAAAGTGGACTACATGGGAGACGACCAAGGAGGACACCATTGTTGAAAACAAATCATAAAAAAGCCAGACTGGAATATGCCAAACTACATGTTGACTTCTGGGAGAATGTCCTATGGACAGATGAGACAAAAATGGAACTTTTTGCCAAGGCACATCAGCTCTATGTTCACAGATGGAAAAATGAAGCATATGAAGAAAAGAACACTGTCCCTACTGTGAGACATGGAGGAGGCTCTGTTATGTTCTGGGGCTGCTTTGCTGCATCTGGCACAGGGTGTCTTGAATCTGTGCAGGGTACAATGAAATCTCAAGACTATCAAGGGATTCTAGAGTGAAATGTGCTGGCCAGTGTCAGAAAGCTGGGTCTCAGTCGCAGGTCATGGGTCTTGCAACAGGACAATGACCCAAAACACACAGCTAAAAACACCCAAGAATGGCTAAGAGGAAAACATTGGACTATTCTAAAGTGGCCTTCTATGAGTCCTGACCTCAATCCTATTGAGCGTCTTTGGAAGGAGCTGAAACATGCTGTGTGGAAAAGGCACCCTTCAAACCGGAAACAACTGGAGCAGCTTGCTCATGAGGAGTGAGGAGGCCAAAATACCTGCCGAGAGGCGCAGAAGTCTCATTGACAGTTACAGGAATCGTTTGATTGCAGTGATTGCCTCAAAAGGTTGTGCAACAAACTATTAAGTTAGGGGTACCATCATTTTTGTACAGTCCTGTTCCATGAGTTCATTTTTTAAAAATAATTCCATTGAGGCATGGTTGAAAAGCAATGTCTGACTTTCATTGGTTAACATTCATAGAATTCTTATTTATTATTACTTTTGTCAGATTAAAGTTAGTTCTGTGACCATTGTGAGTTTTTCTTTCRTTGACCGAAGGGTACCAACAATTTTGTCCCCGTGTGTAGATGGTGTTTTTGGAGAAGATCCAGAAGATCTATTCTCACTTTACTTTAACCACACCAATCATCTCTTTCACACTGCCTCATTTGCCAAGTCTTTAGCTAAGACATGTTAAAATATCAGTGTTTCTGGTGGCTGGGCCCAAATGCTAGATGATCAATTTTCAGTGTTACATATGTTTCTGTTCTTATTGAGAAAACAAATGTGTGTAGTTTGATCTCTCACACACACACACACACACACACACACACACACACACACACACACACACACACACTTAGACTCTGACTAATGGACTCTAAAGTCATTTTGTGATCTCTGCAGCATTTGCAAGCTCATTATGCATGTGTACATAGTACCAGAGTGACATGTGCAATTTAACCCAGACTGATGGATTGTTTGTTTGGTCTGAATATTAATGCTAATACTAATAATAGTACAGGCTCAAGGCATTTATTGGCTTTTTCTTCTTCTCTCTTTTTTTTTATGCATCCCATGTTTTCCTTTTTCTGCTACAAAACACAAAGTCGATTCTTGATTTTGATACATCACAGCATGCATGTTTTATTACCGAGACTAAACTCACACCGTCTCTGCTGGAACACATAAGGCCGTATGTAGTTAAGGGGCCACTTAAAGATCCCGTCCTCATCAATGCAGCACAAACATCATTACTGTAATAGGACACAACAGCTTCCTTTCAGAATATTCAGATCAGTACGGCGCTGGAAACTGATCATGTTGTCTGCAACTGAAAATATGTGCCTCATAATAATTTACACCAAGTCCAACACCAACCACATCCAATCACTGATGGGGATTTATACACAAACCTGCAAATTATCATTCAGGACTGTGAACATGCAATACAAGTTTGAGCAAAGAGCAGTATTAATAAACATCACATAAATAACATTATTGATGCCGTAATAAAATCACAGTGGAAACCATGTTTTGTCTACAGTATAAATGTTCTCTATGGAATGTCATTCAAGTCCAATACTAAATAGATATACTGTACATGTAAACTATTATTGTTTAATTAATGTTCATGTAAGGAAGACTCATAGGAGAGAACAAATTTTTAGAATAAATTATGAATTAACTTCAAGTGAGCTGAAATGAAGCAGAAGAGCGCTCGGTCGGCGGATGCTCGAAGGTTTTCATTACAGCAGAGTGCATCAAATTAATAAAAACATTTTTTTCTGAATTACACAAATCAAAAAGGATGCTATTTTAAAGCATGATAAAATAGCCTATATCCCATTACGGTTTCATGACCTCAATTTATGATGTACTGGCTGCATTTAGTTGTGTGCATGAGTATCAGTCAGGGCATGATAGAAAAAAAGAAAAAAAAAGGAAAAAGAAAGGATGTGCTGGATTAAGTGCTATTATATAAGCTGCTGAATAATGCATGAGGAAGCCATATTGTTAAATGAATCCAATTTAATGTGATCATTTGGCAATGTTAAAAGCATAGTTCAGATTTTTTTTTTTATAGTCTGTCTTGAATCAAAATTGAGGTGCATGTAAGTACATTATCATCAGTCTCGGTCATTATAAATTCTCATGCTTTGAAGTTTGTCACCCGGAATGTGAGTACAATGTTTGGGCCAAATTGCACAACCCTCGTTCTGTGTGCAAATGCATCGCAAAGTTCAGCTCAGACTCATATGGAGCTTCTGCAGTAAATCGCTGTCTTTCAAAGTCATGGTGCGTTAGGAAATAATTTAACTCTTTTCCAGATGTAATTAGTTACATTTCTACTGACTTTTAAATACAGCAATTCTTTCCAATTTAAAAACTGTAGAAGCTTCATATAAGTTCCAGCTAAACATCGACAAAGTATATATACACACATGTGGACAAAATTGTTGGTACCCTTCGGTCAATGAAAGAAAAGGGTACCAACCTGTTCCATGAGTTTATTTTTTTAAATAATTCCGTTGAAGCATGGTTGAAAAGCAATGTCTGACTTTCATTGGTTAACATTCACAGAATTCTTATTTATTATTACTTTKGTCAGATTAAAGTTATTTCTGTGACCATTGTGAGTTTTTCTTTCATTGACCGAAGGGTACCAACAATTTTGTCCACGTGTGTATGCCTTAATTTTGGTTTAAGAAAGACTTTTTCTTAAAGCACTGGGAGATTTCTCCCAAACCATGGCAAGCCTTGCCAACCTCTGACAAGATCTCCTTAGGATTTTCTATGATCTCATACCAGTTTGGGATCCAATTCCGGAATGTAAGACAGTTCTCAACTACCATGTGAAGTAAACAATTTTTTTTTTACCACCTGTCTTTAACAAGTCTGGTTTTGCTGGTTTTGTCTTGATTTCGGCATCACGGTGGTGTAGTAGTTTGCACTGTCGCCTTACACCTCCAGGGTCCGGGTTCGATTCCAGCCAGACTCGATTCCCGTCTCTGTGTGCATGGAGTTCGCATGCTCTCCTCATGCTTGGTGGGTTTCCTCTGGGTACTCCGGTTTCCTCCCACAGTCCAAAGACATGCAGATTTGGCTAATTGGCGTTTCCAAATTGCCCACTTTGTGTGTGTGTGCACTGCGATGGACTGGCACGCTGTCCAGGGTGTACCCCACCTCGTGCCCTAAGCCTCCTGGGATAGGCTCCAGGCCCCCCACGACCCTGAATACAGGATAAAGCCGTATAGACAATGAGTGAGTGAGTGCATTGATTTCATGAGCTCAAGTTTTGAACAGTACTGGATTTGTCTTCCTTTAACTGCATCCGTCTCAGCTCGACACCTCTTCCGCTTTTCATGTGAATATCAGCATTTTGATACAGTATGTACTCTTGTTTCTGTTACATCATGGGTATATATGGAAGTGATAAAAGACTGGGTGTGTGTACTGACAGGGTGACAGAATGGTGTGGAACATCACATCCCCTAATGTTTTATTCCTCTTACATCATAGTCAGTTGTGTTTACACAGTTATATCGTTTTTATTTATTTATTTAAGAGTAACACAGCATCCTTTTCATATACCGTACTGTACTTTGAGCGGCTTGAGCCACCCCTCATTTCTGCATATTTTGCTTCCAAACACCCAGACTTGCTTGTATAAATGTACACTTGAGGAGTATTCCTCCAGACTTCCTGAAGGACGTTCGGCTCTCATTTTTTCCCAGTTTTTGGTGGTCCAGTCCCTGTGCCTGACCAGTTTCACAGGAATGTTTGCTGTTTGTTAAGCCAGTCAGAATCATTCAAGCATAAAAAAAACATCTAACTTAAGGCATGAACCTGTGAGGAACAGATGCAGACGATAGCAGATGATCCCGCTGGTGATTAAAATATACTGATGATGCTGATGACCAGACGAGAGGGGAAATGAGGCCGCTGCTGCTGATGTTACACAAATAACCAGTTTTTAAATTGCATCTTAAGGCACTTTGCAGTCTGTCAAAGTAAAACATTTAGTCCTGTTTCTTTAATTTAATTAACAGAATTAGGTTTATTTTAATATGAAGAAATGCGAGGTGTCTCAAGACATTTGCATAATACTGTATTATTTGCATCAACTATAAAATGAGTGTGTGTTATAGCACATATAAAGAGTCATTCCTTGACCAGAATCGTTATAAACTGTTATAATGTGACTCGTCATGTTATTTTTTAAAAAAAAGGCGGAACCAATAAACCCCTCTGTACGGAGGAAGTTCTCATGTCAGAAAAGTTACATCTTTCCCTCCAACTATTATAAAACAACTGTAAACGCTTCCACACCTTTTAGTCCATTCATATTGTATGGCTGCTATGCTAATCCCTGTGGATGAGTTTTATCAATCATTTATTAAAATGAGTACATTAATATAAATCTTTGACTTGCGGCTGCACACCTGTCAGAGGTGTTCTTATAGAGATATAATCATTCTAATCAATCCTAATCTATAAGTCAGCAGCGCAGGATCATATAAATATGATCCCTATACACTTCACCAGATGTCTTTTTTTTCCCTCCCATATCTCATCCTTGTTATGTTTATCAGCTGGACAAACCTGGGCTTCACTTCCTGCTCTGGCAGCTCCGAGGCTGGAGCTCATGCACAGGGTTCGTCGACGGAGCCGTGCTGTCCGCATGCGATAAGAATGGAGGGGACGAATCCAAAGGTGGAAAGTTAATCCTAGCTCTCCTGCAGCTACTAACAGCAAAGAGACCTTGGAGACCCCACACATTCACACTCTCACACACACACACACGTATGTGGTTACTACTGTATATACAGCTCTGGAAAAAAATAAGCAATCACTGCAGTTTACTCCAGAAAACTTCTGGAATGTCATCAAGAGGAAGATGGAGGGTCACAAACCATCAAGCAAAGCTGAACTGTTTGAGTGCTATAAAGTTTCACAACTGCAATTAACATGGGTTAATCCACCAAGTACTGATTTATTAATGTTATTTCTTAATTGTTGTGCATTAACACAATTTGTTTAAAACATTTTTGCATTATATGACTTATGCCAGCTCTGCAAATACTGCATGATCTCGGGTTGTTGTGATATGTTGTGAATATAGATGAATATATAATTATAAAGCACTTTTTGTAAGTAGCTCTGGATAAGCGTGTCTGCAAAATGCTTAAATGTAAATGATGTGTGTGTATGTATATATACACAGTATATACAGTATATATATATACACTAATACTTTGTTGAACCTTTTATTTATTTTATTACGGCACTCTGTCTTTTTGGGTTGGCTACGCTAAAAAAAAACCTTTTGGTACTCATGCATATTCTTTATTTTGATGTTTGATGTGAACTTAACCAAAGCTCTTGACCCGTGTAGCTGTATCTGCATGATTTCTATGCACTGTTGCCACGTAACTGATACTGAAAACTGCATGAATGAGCAGGTGTTCCTATTAAAGTGGCCAGTTAGTGTATACACTCTGTGTTTGAGTACAGCAGGCAATTTGCAGCCAAGCAAAATGCCCTAGCCATCATTTGCAAGCCACTGTCAATCTGTTTAAACACCCGTCATGATACCGATGACTAAGAAACACTTCAGAAACGATGTCTGGGTGCGGCGGCCTTATGGAACACAGTTCAGTGTGATTGACAGTGTTTTGATGTTGCTGTGTTTGGGTTCAGCTGGTGCTAAAAGACAATGATGATGCTCTGAGGACGCCTCAGGAATTGAGCTGGAAATGAAAATATAATGAGAATACGCTTGCTGATTTTTTTTTTTTTCATGTGCATGTTTGTCATGGTTGTTTGTATATCTGTGTGCGTGTGTGTGTGCGTGTGTGTGTGTGTGTGTTGCGGCTGGCAGTTTTCTTTCTCTCTGTCCCTAATCATGTATTCCCTGAGCTCGAGATTTCTTATCTAAACACAGCCAGGCTGAAACCCCTGACACGCTGCCTCGCTCGGGCATGTTCCGAATTCAGATCCAACGCCGACAGCTTGTATTCAAACACACCCACGCCGGACGTCTGAAAGGTGCTGAACAACAACAAGTCGTGTTCGAATTCACTGGAGAGGAAGTCTGGATTCACTCACACTGCTGAAGTGGTGTGGGTTCTCCAGAGAACCTTATTAAAAAGTGCACAACATTTCCACAAATTTAGAACCTGCATCAGTGCATTAGAACAGCCATGGGCTGTCTGGATCTACACACTCTTCACCCTTATACTATAGTTAATGGATTATTATAATACCTGTTTTAAGACTAGAAATTGATTGGGTTAGTTTATGACAAAATGAAATTAAGCTAAACCTGTAATTAATAACACCTACAATTATTAACATATGTTTATACTTATGACAAACTTCAAATATTTCAAATAGAATTAGGTTTGTTTATTTAATTAACTAGGGGATATAAACAGGGGAACGATTCAGAGCCAAGAAAAGCCATATTGCTCTGAAACGTCTACAGTAACAGTATCACTTGATTTGTATTGGTACAGTACAGTACATTCTCTAATTTCTCTAATTGGAAGTTTAATAAGCATTCAACTGTGATTAAATATGGAAAGCTGGTGCAACCAAGAAAGTTATAAATAAGCTCTAGAAATGCACAAAAAGTTGCACCTTCATTCAAAATTTTATTTAGCGCTGAAAGAAAGTGGCCAGTTCATGTACGAAAAAGATTCCTTATGCTCCCAGAACCAATCTTTCACAATTTGTGTCCTGGAATATGGCCGTGTCAGAAGAGAAGAAGAATGACGTTGATGTCATAAAGTGGTCATTCAGTACATTCAGTCCGCTTCATATTTTTGCCACATAACGTTGTTGAGCCTAGACCTGACCTTCTGCAGCAAGCGCAGATCACGACATCCAGTGGCTTGCACGGTGGGCACTAAGCATGATGGGTGCATTATTACTGTACTGTACATCAGGAAGCGCCCATGACTCTCGAATAGGGTCAGTCTGGACTTAACAGACCACATGACCTTTTTCCATTGCTTCAATGACTAATCTTTATGCTCTCTAGGAAATAAAAGCCTTTTTTTATGTTTAGTCTCACTAACAAGTGGTTCTCTTATGGCCACGCAGCTGTTTAGTCCCAATCCTGCGAGTTCTCACTGTGTGTGTATAGAAATGCTCTTACTTTGCCTATTAAACATACAGTAGCTGTGATTTCTACTGTCAATTTTGCTTTAAAGGGTTTTAAACCCAGTTCCAGTCATTGCAAATCTCCAAAGTTGTTTTCTTAGCTGGATGCAAGGCAAAAATGTGTTGGTCAAGAAATTGATTTTCATTTATTTATTTATTTATTTATTTATTTGTCATTAGGAAGAATATCCAGTGAACTGTGTATATGGGGGGGGGGCTGGTGTGGAGTGTATAAGCAAAATGCAGACTAAACGCAGATATCCACTACTGCACTTAAAGGGATCACTGCAGTCGGACTCAGAATCAGAGTAATCGTGAAATATAGATTAAGAATAAAGGTTAATTATTCTTAGGTTAATATTATAAAAATGATTTGTTCCATATAATTACATGCACATTTTTATTCACTCTTTATAACAACAAGTTAAATTACCAGAGAGAGAAATAATATTGGTTGAAAAATCAACGGGAGGGTCAGAATGACAAATGAAAAGGAGAGGTTCACAGGAGATTCTACCGTCCTGACCACAAGAGCGCCTGAGAGAAAGGACAAGCACAAAGGAAAAAAGTAAGTCGACTCCTTCTAATCCCCCCGGGAGGGGAGGGGGAAAAAAATAAAATGATGAAAGTCTATCACATATGTCCTGAATGTGGGAATCACCCCGGTCTTTGCGTAGACGGGATTAAAGCCGAGCGGCTGAGCCGAGCCCCATGAGGGGATTACTAATGCAGCACTGCATCTCAGCTTCCCTGCAGCTCCATCAATAAAATTCATCACACTGACACACACACAACATACTTCTCACCTGCCAAACCACACAAACCTGAAACCCAGAGATTTGTGCTGTGATGAAGTTGATTTACTGTACCATGAAGTTCATTATTTTTCACAACTGCTTTATTACCTTCATTCTGTACACAGCAATTACAAGCTTGTTCATTAAATATCGCACTCTATATTACATATGCATTAAACTGATTGATGTTGCGCTAGTTATGAACTACATTATTGCAGCTACTTATGTGTTAGTTCCGACTTTTGATGTCAGCTACTGACCTTAGTTATGCAGACGCGTGACTACCTTGTCATCAATCTCAAAAGCGGACGGCAGAAGTACAGTTGACTAACATTATGTGTTGATGCATTTCTCTTGCTTAACTACCAGATTACCTGTCGCTGTCACACAAATTAAAGCAACCATGTGAGACTTCTGTGCTTCTGATTATTTTCATACGCAGTATGATGTGATGGACTTATTCAAAAGAGAAACAATCGTTTGAACGTGGTTAAAGAAGGTAATAGAAGAAGAAGTTTGATTTGTTATAATAATGTGATTTCCAGGGTTCAATCACAACAGCTATTTAATGGAAATCTAGTGATCTATATAGGGCGTACAAGCACTTATTCCACACACCAAGTAGTGCTTTTGATCAGGGATTAGAAAGTGATTTGGGATTGAGCATTACCTTGGAAGCTAGTTTGCACTGTAGCTCGTGTTAGCTGTGAAAAATACCACGAAGGGTCCAGTGGCAAGTTGGAGCAACTTAGAAGAGATTACTAAGGAGACAAAGTGTTTAAGAAGACACAATGTTATCAGATGTGCTTTCTTGCTGAAAGAGCTTTTGTGACTGGTTTTTACTGTGGGTTTAGGCACTGGAGTCTGGGGCAGTGGTGGCTCAGTGTGTTAAGGCTCTGAGTTATGAATCGGAAGATCGGTGGTTCGAGCCCCAGCTCCGCCAGGTTACTGCTGTTGGGCCCTTGAGCAAGTCCCTTAACCCTGTCTGCTCCAGGGGCGCCGTAAAAAATGGCTGACCCTGCGCTCTGACCCCGGCCTACTAACAAGAAGCTGGGATATGCGAAGAATAAAGAATTTCACTGTGCAGTAGTGTATGTGTGACCAATAAAGGCTGACTTAACTTAAGTAATGTCCCGTGTGCCATAGGTGAGACCATTGCAGACAGCCTTCGTCCAATTATGTCAATTGCTAAAGCTCCCTAAACAATAGTTCCCTCGTCATCTTTTTTTTCCATCCTCCCATGTCAGAAAACTTAAAAGTATAGCTTTACCACCGACACTCTTTCCATATATGCTTAGCAACTCTCCTTCATCAAGGCATTTTGTGGAATGAAATAACGGTAGAAGTTTTATTACCTAAAGGCTATATTGACGGTACATCAATTCAAAGTCATGTAAATTTGCATCCTGAAATGTACAAGGCACCTACATTGCTAAGGCATGTTTCTTCAATGAGAAACCGATCCTTGTCTGACACACCGTTTGAGATTAATGTATTATTAAAACACACACACACATACACACATACAGCCGTTTCAAATGAGGCAGACAAAAAATATATGAAAGAAACACAGGTCAGGAATCTTTGTCTATGAAACAGTATATTTTACTGGGCAGGGACGAAGGAAAGTTTTTATTCCACCTACAAATGTAGACACGTTTGCCGCTTTGGTTTTGCACAACAGCTACAAGGCTAATGTAACTAAAATGTAATGGAGTTGTATGGGTTTTCAAAAAACTTAATTCACACAAGCTGTAGAACTACTGTATATATAGTATGTATGATCTAACATTAACTTCGCCTAGAGATTTTAGGACACATTGAGCTACGGCTCTCCATTCCTTTCATTGTAATGAATGTTTGTTTGTTTTTTCTCCGCTTAATCCTTGTGTGTTACTTCCGACTTTTGATGTCTCCAATATTACATACTACAGTGAAGCAAATAGTCAAAATTATTATTCATGTCTTTTGATACTTTTGATATTGGTATAACATGTTGAGGTATGGACCCCACAAGACGTCAGAAGGTGTCCTGTGGTATCTCTCACCAAGATATTAGCAGCAGATCCTTTAAGTGCTATAGGTTGTGAGATGTGGCCTCTATGCAGTTGTTTGTCCAGGTCATCGCATAGATGCTTGATCGAATTGTGGGAATTTGGAGACCATGTCAACACCCTTTGTCATGTTACTCATACCATTCCTGAACGACTTTTTGCAGTGTGACAGGATGCATGACCCTGCTGAAAGAGGACATTGCCATTAACAGATACTCTTTCCATACAGGGGTGTACTTGGTCAGCAACAGTGTTTAGGTAGGTGGTACCTGTCAAATCACATCCATGTGAATGGCAGGACCCAGGGTTTCCCAGCAGAACATTGCCCGAAGCATCACCCTACCTCCGCTAGCTTGCCTTTTTCCCATAGTGCATCATGGTACAATCATTTTTCTCCAAGTAAGCAATGAAAACACATACAGTTGTCCACGGGAAGTAGGAGAAAATATGAATTATCAGACCAGCCCACCATCTTCCAATTGTCAATTGTATTCACTTTCAGAGGTGAACAGGAGTCAACATGCATACTTTGATGAGTCTGTGGCTACGTAGCCCCATATCCAGCAAACTGTGAAGCATTGTGTGCTCTGACATCAGTCTATCAGAGCGCACACAATTTTTTTTCAGCAATTTGTGCTAAAGTAAAGAGCTAAAGTGCTCTTCTATAGGATTGTACCAGAAGGGCTAACCTTTGCTTGGCACCTCCATGAGCCGTGGGTGCCCATGACCCTGTTGACAGATTCCTGGTTGACCACTTTTGGAAGGATATTATCCACTGCATGGTAACTGGTAACTGGTCAGATGTTCTGATGCGCTGCTTTTCCTGGTTTACTGTAAATACGTTAACTTTAAGCAGCAAGTGTACAGTCAGTTCTCAATCTATCTATCTTAATATATCACCACTTGACAGATCCTCTCGTAATGAGATATTTAATGTTATTCACTTCACCTGTCGGCGCTCTTAATGTTAAGATTGATCGATGTACAGTATGTGAAGCCTGGATGACCGCTGACCTTTTTAGCACTTTCATATTCACTTAACACAAGGAGGTCAAACATTTCTTAATGTATTAGAACTAATGCAAAGATGATTTCCTTCTTAAGTAAAATGGTTCTTCTGGGCAAATTCTGATGGACTGGCTACTGACACGAAATGACCCCAAAGAGAGTTGAGTGGTGTTATGTCTGGCTCTATTTCATCTTCTTTTGTTAGTTTCAAAGTAAGTATAAGATTTACTTCTTAAATAATGGATTAGTACATTAAGGCAGTGCACTTCTCAACACACGCAAAGCAATTATTGAGGTGTAAATTAGTTGTTGCACAAGTAACACCAAAGTTGATAAAAGATTTTTAAAAAAGAACTACATGCATTCAATACATATTTAAAGCTTCGTAAGATTTTAAATACAATTAAGCTGTAATATGTTTTCCTTAATAACTAAACATTAAATTAGGTAATTTTATAGGAATTATAAATGAGTATTGAGGTGTCGCAGCATTTAAACATCATCACAAACAAACAATGAAAAAAAAATATCTCTTCAATCAAAACGCTACACTGATGTGATCTACTGTAACTGTTCCGTGTTACCAGAGAGGGAAAAAAAATATGTGAATCTCATTAATGACATGACGGCTTAGAACCCATTACTGAGATGTCGGTCTTGTAAACCAGGGATCGTTTCGACACCTAATTGAAATTGAGTATACGGTATAACTTCCAACGTACTTTTAAAACCAGCCCTACACAGGTGTCGTGATGCATCAAACATTGTTGTCACACACATCTTTAAAAGGTGCCATCTTTTCTAATGGGTTTTCTAAATCTATAATTTTCACATAAACATAAAATCACATACTGGATTCCTATTCCATTACTGAGGATGTGGTTAGTTTCTTGATGGCATTTTTTTTTTCAGTGTAAATTTAGTTCATTTTAAAGTTCATTTTTCATCTTAAAGTTTCAGTAGTTTATTTGTTTATTTATTTATTTACACTCACCGGTCACTTCATTAGGTACACCTTGCTAGTACTGGGTTGGACCACTTTTGCCTTCAGTACTGTCTTTGTGGCATAGATTCAACAAAATGCCGGATACATTCCCTAAGAGATTTTGGTCCATATTAAATTGATAGCATCCTAAAGTTGCTGCATATTTGATTATGATGAGAATATCCTATTCTGCCAGATCCCAAAGGTGCTCTACTGGATTGAGATCTAGTGACTATAGAGGATACATTTGAGTACAGCGACACTGTCATGTTTAAGAAACCAATTTAAGAATATAGTTGCAAGTAACGATAAGCGGGCCCGAGCACCTTGCGCCATCGCCAACCAGGTGCTCCAGAAAGACAAGTGGCACAACAGGCACATGCATTTAACGGGACATGACATTACCATTATGACAATTTTAAAAAGGGGAATTTTCTGTTTAGATCTCCAAAAAGCCCCATATGCTGGATCATATGATGCATCACACCATGTTATCACTTAAAGTGTGACCCATTCACTTAAAGTGAATGATGTCACCCAATATAATGTTACTCAATATGATGCCGCAGAACGTTATTAACCACTTGTCAGCATAAGTTTGAGGGACTGTCACAGCCGACCCATTTGTAATATCAAAAATCCCGATACAATGTTGCATCCTCAAAGTCTTGAGATCACATACAGCACGCACAGTTTGGTGGCGATCGTATAAATTCCCTAGGAGGAGTACAGTACATCAAATTCCATCAGGTGCATTTTGACAAACGACCCAAAATAACTGACTTTCTGTTGAGTTGAGCCCATGACATGTAATGTAAAAGTTGTCCGGCTCAAATAGCTCTAAATGTCCTTAGGAAAGAAATGTTGCTATTTGGGTTTTTGTTGCCTTTCAATCTTGAACAATATCGGCTATTCTCCTCTTACCTCACATATACAGTCGTGGCCAAAAGTTTTGAGAATTACATAAATATTGGAAATTGGAAAAGTTGCTGCTTAAGTTTTTATAATAGCAATTTGCATATACTCCAGAATGTTATGAAGAGAGATCAGATGAATTGCATAGTCCTTCTTTGCCATGAAAATGAACTTAATCCCAAAAAAAACTTTCCACTGCATTTCATTGCTGTCATTAAAGGACCTGCTGAGATCATTTCAGTAATCGTCTTGTTAACTCGGGTGAGAATGTTGACGAGCACAAGGCTGGAGATCATTATGTCAGGCTGATTGGGTTAGAATGGCAGACTTGACATGTTAAAAGGAGGGTGATGCTTTAACCCAGAATCATTGTTCTTTCATTGTTAACCATGGTGACCTGCAAAGAAATGCGTGCAGCCATCATTGCTTTGCATAAAAATGGCTTCACAGGCAAGGATATTGTGGCTACTAAGATTGAACCTAAATCAACAATTTATAGGATCATCAGGAACTTCAAGGAAAGAGGTTCAATTCTTGTTAAGAAGTCTTCAGGGCGTCCAAGAAAGTCCAGCAAGCGCCAGGATCGTCTCCTAAAGAGGATTCAGCTGCGGGATCGGAGTGCCACCAGTGCAGAGCTGCTCAGGAATGGCAGCAGGTAGGTGTGAGCGCATCTGCACGCACAGTGAGGCGAAGACTTTTGGAAGATGGCCTTGTGTCAAGAAGGGCAGCAAAGAAGCCACTTCTCTCCAAAAAAAAACATCAGGGACAGATTGATCTTCTGCAAAAACATCTACATCTAGGCATTTGGCAGACGCTCTTATCCAGAGTGACTTACATTTATTTTTTTATCTCATTACATCTGAGCAATTGAGGGTTAAGGGCCTTGCTCAAGGGCCCAACAGTGGCAACTTGGTGGTTGTGAGGTTTGAACCTGGGATCTTCTAAACCGTAGTCCAATGCCTTAACCACTGAGCTACCCCTGCCCTCAAAAAAGTTTGGCGAATGGACTGCTGAGGACTGGGGCAAAGTCATATTCTCAGATGAAGCCTCTTTCCGATTGTTGGGGGCATCTGGAAAAAGGCTTGTCCGGAGAAGAAAAGGTGACGCTACCATCAGTCCTGTGTCATGCCAACAGTAAAGCATCCTGAGACCATTCATGTGTGGGGTTGCTTCTCATCCAAGGTGACTCACAATTTGGCCCAAAAACACAGCCATGAATAAAGAATGGTACCAAAACACCCTCCAACAGCAAATTCTTCCAACAATCCAACAACAGTTTGGTGAAGAACAATGCATTTTCCAGCACAATGGAGCACTGTGCCATAAGGCAAAAAGTGATAACTAAGTGGCTCGGGGACCAAAACGTTGAAATTTTGGGTCCATGGCCTGGAAACTCCCCAGATCTTAATCGCATTGAGAACTTGTGGTCAATCCTCAAGAGGCGGGTGGACAAACAAAAACCCACTAATTCTGACAAACTCCAAGAAGTGATTATGAAAGAATGGGTTGCTATCAGTCAGGATTTGGCCCAGAAGTTGATTGAGAGCAGCCCAGTCGAATTGCAGAGGTCCTGAAAAAGAAGCGCCAACACTGCAAATACTGACTCTTTGCATAAATGTCATGTAACTGTCGATAAAAGCCTTTGAAACGTGTGAAGTGCTTGTAATTATATTTCAGTACAGAAACAACGGAAACAAAGATCTAAAAGCAGTTTAGCAGCAAACTTTGTGAAAACTAATATTTGTGTCATTCTCAAAACTTTTGGCCACGACTGTACATATTACCTATATATACATTAGGGCTACAAGATTTGATCAAACAAATCACATTGTGAATTGAATGATGTAATCATCCTGCTTCAGGAGTACATTCATACATCCAAGTTTTTAAATGTTTGGATTTTGAGGGACTGATGTTCACACATACTGTATGTGTGATGCTGTTACAAATCCTTTCAAAATTGTAAAACTTTAATAACACATGTGAAATGTAAACGTTATCGTTCAGCTTTGCAACGGAGCGGAAAATTTAATAAGCAACAGAAACACGTGATATGAACTCAGGTACGCAGACGTGAAATACGAATTTCAATGAGAGATTGTAACCGAATAAGCGTTCTTTATTAGAATATGATTTATACCAACAGCTGGAGGCAAAGAAGCACATTTTGCCTAATGCTCATAATTTTCCCCCTTTCCTTTAGGGGAAACTTAGTTTGTCATAACTTCCAGCTCTGTGCATCATGTCTGCTCTCTATCCCTTCAGCTATCAGATAAACTGACACATGTCAGGAAATCAATGTAATTTGAGATGCAAAAGTAAATCCTATAGCACTTAATTAACATCAGATATGTTTTTTTCCTTCTTGCTTTCCCTCAATCAAGCTGAAGATTGGGAACTTTCAGTATTCATGAGTTTCGTTTGTGCATGTAAATGCCAGAGGGAAGAAACGCTGGAGAAGATGGACACACGACCAAACAGCCCTCAGCTGTCAATCAAACGAGGCAATGGAATGAATCTGGACTATTAATCCTCATGAGTTTGGAAGCTCAAATTTGAGGATGATGTGAGGGATCAGGCAATCAGAGTCGACATGCTGCTGGCAGGAGCTGAATGCTGTTTATAAGGAGCAATGTGCACTGAAATTAGATGGAAGTGCATGAGATGAACATCCATTTAGCAGAAACGATCATGTTCAGAAAGGTCATGGTCGGGATCAGGAGAGTTTTCAGAGTTACTGAACATACACTCATGAGAGGAAACTCAACAGAGTCAAAATCTCAGCCAAAAAAGTCTATATTATTATTATACAGTAATGTGATATCACATTTGCATTCTACTGTATTTTCTGTGTGTGCTCTGTGACTGGTTTTGAATGTTGGTTTTGTCAGGCAGCTTCTCTCTCCTCAGTACAGGCCATGGTATCAGACTATATTAGACCTTGATATTAGTAAAACATTGTGTTTTGTTTATTTGTATGTGACTTATTTAATAGAATCATGCCTGTACTTGCACTCTTCTTTTTTTGTGCATATACAGTAACACAATCACAAGTGTACTTTTGATTATAACATGTGCGTGCACGTAAAGCAAAAGCAAGTATCATTAGAGAGGCACCTTGTTAAAGAAGTTTCCCGACAGAGCAGTGTTTCCATCCGGCTACTGTGTAGGATGACTTTTTACTTTACCTTTTGTATTAATTATTTTTATATCCATATTTTTTATTTATGGAATCATCTGAGTTTCTATTATTTCTTATTAGAAGATTTGCTTTGATATACAAGTGTTTTGCTGTACAAGCACACTTCCGAAACTAATTATGCTCATAATCCAAGGTTTCACTGTACTGAAATTTCATTTAAATAGTAAAGTATCATTTATATTGATTTCTAAAATGCTATATTTTAGTTAACATTGTGCCTCATTAGATATGAATGCAATTTGCAATTTTTGTCCTTGACTAGTTGTCAGGGATAACCCCTAGAGGGCGCCAAAGCGCCCGTGGTTGTTTGTAGTTTCTTTATTTTTTACTTCAGTTCCCATGGGGCAACTCGGTCAGGAGACCAAGGGGGCGCTCACCTGAACCGAGTTGGTGATTAGTTTGATTATAAATAGTTTGGTTGTCTTTGAGTTCCTTGTCTTGCGTCTGTTGATTTATAGTAGTAAATGTCTGTATGTTTAGTAGCGGCTGTCTTGTTTTGTTTCTTAGTGTTTTACTTTCAGTTTCCTTTTATTAAGTATATATGTTTGATGGTTTCCCTGACGTTTATGTTAATAAACTTCGTTTCCTGAAACACCTGGAGCCTCTGCAGTTATGCCTCGAACCCCAAAACGTGACACTAGTCATCTTTAGAATCATATAATAAGCTGCAGCAACAGTATACAAAGATTAGGCTATTAACTGTAAAATCACTTATTTCTTTACTGATTGATTTTTATTTATTTCAACTATACATAAATATTTAATTACATGTTCGAGAAACTTCATCATTCGATATTTGGGAAAAAAAACAGTTTCCAAATGCAGTTTCCAAATGCATACATATCCTAAATCTGGCACTTTAGAGGAAAATTTTATATAAATGCATGTCACAATGAAATCCGATCCAAAGTTGGTATATATGTGCATGTGCAGATTGAGGTTTATTCTTAACAGTGCTGAAAAATTAGAAACAGAAAGTTCATGATCATGTTGTAATAAGTTTTAAATTATTTCTTTTCTCAGTTAAACATAATTCAGTGAAATGTATGATTATATTATATGATTATATTATGATGATTAAAATGTGTAACATTTCTTTCAACTATTTTTTTTTTTTTTATGTATTTTTCCTAGATTTTCTCCCTAATTTAGCTGTAGCCATTTCCCACCCAAAACATCACGGGAACAACACCAACAAGGGAGGGCGCAGGCTATCACGGGTTTTGTCTGCACCATGTGACACCAGCCAAATGCATCTTTTCTAACTACTGCTCATGCAACTTTGGGGACGGCATAACACACTCGGAGAACAGAGCTACACCCCGTCCCCAAATGAAATATCTTGGCTGATATCTCAGACTACCAGCTAAGAATGAGAAACAGATAGCAAGTGCAGATAATGATAATGATAGAAATAAAACGCAAATGTGTACAATATATGGTCGTTATTCTTTCATGAAATGGCTTATTAAAATGATTTGATGCTTTGGCCTCAATCAAGTATAATATTTCATTTGAGATGTACACATGAATGTCTTGTATTCTAACTGAGCTTGCAGTTAGTCCCTGTAAATGATAGCAGTGCTAACAGGTTAGAATGAAAGCTTTCCTATAAATATCAACCCCTTGTGACCAATCAGAATCCACACTTCAAAAGCAACATCAGATTAAATGTATTCAATT
Source organism: Clarias batrachus (assembly GCA_003987875.1). Classification (NCBI taxonomy): domain Eukaryota; kingdom Metazoa; phylum Chordata; class Actinopteri; order Siluriformes; family Clariidae; genus Clarias; species Clarias batrachus. The sequence goes on from QMIH01000111.1 coordinate 421,715, forward strand.
ACATTTTCACTCTGGAGGAACATTTAAGATGAAAAATGTGTTTCCCTTTTGCAAAGTGTGCACCCTGATAAGGCAAGAACACACCTTAAAATAGCTGCACCCACCAATCCACCAAGGCAAGTGATTAGTAATAGTAAGTCATGCTTTTTCTTAGAAATACTCTGTTAAAATGGAAGTGTTACTGACCTCTGGCCATAGCTGGTGTCTTTTCTCCGACAGTGCAGGGTGACGACTTGGTGTCCTTCGCTCCTCACGTCCTGACTGACAGTCCACTGCACTGGATTAGTGGGCTTTACTCCTAAAAACGCCACGTCATCTTTCAGCTTCACTCTGTCATAAAGAAACATGTTTTATCTACAGTACCTGTCTCTCTGTACATCTTTATACAGTACCATCAGAGTGCTGGTCAAATCAGGTTTAAATCAAATCAGGTCCTGGTTAAATTTGATTCCAAAAGCATCTGGTTTGTTACCATCCAAATCGTTTACTCATTTTACTGTTTAATTAGTGACACGGGAAGGGGCTTAATGATCAGTAATGTTTCATCATATACACTTGCATTTAACTAGCTGCTTACATGAAACTTCATGATCACATTTTATCAGTGACTGCAGCAAAAAGTAAATAATTATCAATTGATACCGGACAGCAAAATACAGAATTTAAAGGTTTTTTTTTCAATCAACCTTTTTGTTTGACTCTATTTGTATGTTTTAATTCTTATTCTTTCAAATTCATTTTGTATTGAAAGATGAAATATGATCACTTCTGTTTATTAGTTTCTTATTTTTTTCATTTTTATTTTATCTCTATTTTTCGTAGCTTTTTATAAATGGTTTCCGGAACAAAAAAACGCAGACATTATTAATTGCTAAATCGGATGTAATCTACCTTCACTTTTTTGCAAATTTTCTATTATCATGTTTTTTTGTTTTTTTTTTTTAACAATGCCAGGAATATAGATTTTGTCTAAATTTTATTTTTACTTGTGTAAGTGCATATGCTAAGTTTCCTCTAAACGCTAAACTCTAACCTGTATCTGCCTCGAAATTTTACTTGAAATAGATTCAAATTAAATCATTGACTAGATTATAAACCATTTTTAGAATTAATTAATTTAATTTTCTTTATCAAAATGATTCTAATTTATTTTCTTTTTTACGTTTCTTGTTTGATTATTTTCTTTTAACATTTAAAAAAGTAAATCATAAAAATCCTGCCTATGACTTAATGATTTATGACTTAATCTTTATTTAATCTCTGTATTTTCACTCTTTTATTACTCCAATTCTTAAATATTTCTTATGTTCTAGCTTTTTCTTTAAAAATCATCTGCTTTTCTTCCCCAAGATTGACAGTTTGAGCTTAAAGATTTGGATATGAAGTGTAGGTTCATATGAATATCTCTTATTAGGCACAGTGAGTGAGTGGAATTCCTGATGCTTGAAAACTGATGGAAAATTTGTCACCAACTTGCAGAAGAGATGTAGCTGTCTATGGTAACTGTCCACACAATCATTCAAGAACAACATTTACACATCACTGGAACTCAGCTTGGAGTCATTGCCACATCCCCCATACAGTCCTGACCTCGCAGCCATTTCTACATGTTTGAGCCATTAAAGGAGTTCCTGGGAGGCCAGCGTTTCAGCCGTTTTCTGGTTTACAGAATGAACAGTTCTGATCATGTCTTCAAGGTGCTAAGAAAACCTTTTACCTTGACAGTATAAAAGGACTAGTGAATAGAGAAATAAAGGTAGTTTTTACTCTCACAACTGTTCTGTTATTCTCCACATATCAAAAGTCTCAGTTTCACTTGAATGCCCATCATATAATGTTTACAAATTGTGAATATGGGCACGTGATGTACGAGAATGCTGTAAAAGGTTTAAACAAACTGAAGGATATTAGTAAATTGTCTCAACACTTCTCAGTACAGATCATTATATCCATGTGTCAGTTGTGCAGCTGTGTCCTGTCATCCCTGCAGCTTATCACAAGCAGATAAAACGGAATAGAAATGCGAAGGGTCCAGAAAGGATAAGTCATGGATGACATAATTGTCTGCACTGACAATAGCTTACAAATAAAACTGCAACTAATTAATTAAAAATGCATGCAGAGTAGCACAGAGAAAAATAATCAAGCAGAAATGTGTACTGGGACAATGTCTTCAAAACATATGGTAGCAATTACCACCCTGTCAGTGTGAGGGACTGGAGCCTCCTTATCGTGTGCACTAACCCTGCTGCTGACAGCAAAAATAAACCGATGACCACAACACGAGTGAGAAAAATACTACATTTTAGATTCTGAACTCTAACAACTATTAGAGGTTTTACTGCTCCGACAGGTTCATAGCCACTGTGTGTGTGTGGGTCTGTTGAAATATTGGGTGACAGGGAGGTGTAAAAACAGCTGTGCGATTGAATCAATTATGCAATTTAATCATGTCTCGTCGGCCGTTTCAATGAATCGTAGTTTTCAATTCAGAATCGATTCATACTTCATCATTTTTTAGGTAAACTTAACAAATGTTAAATTGCCTAAAATGTATAAATTCCTTAAAAATATATACAGTGTGGGCCATTTATATGGATACACCTTAATAAAATGGGAATGGTTGGTGATATTAACGTCCTGTTTGTGGCACATTAGTATATGTGAGGGGGCAAACTTTTCAAGATGGGTGGTGACCATGCTGGCCATTTAGAAGTCGGCCATCTTGGATCCAACTTTAGTTTTTTCAATAGGAAGAGGGTCATGTGACACATCAAACCTATTGGGAATTCCACAAGAAAAACAATGGCGTGCTTGGTTTTAACGTAACTTTATTCTTTCATGAGTTATTTACAAGTTTCTCTTTGTTCACAGCCATTGACATGTCAAAGAGGTTAACACGTGATGAGCGGATCGAAATTGTGTTGATATCTGGTGAACGCCGTAACCGGGTCATTGCAGAAGATTTCAATGCAAGACACCCTACAAGACCACCCATCTCCCATGCTACGGTTAGCAAACTGCTTGCTAAGTTTCGTGAAACTGGTTCAGTGTTGGATTTGCCAAAATGTGGACGCATGAAAACTGTCAGTAATGAACAAACATCAGTGGCTGTCCTAGCTTCATTCAGAAAGAGCGCCAGCGTTTCTCTGCAGAGATAGAGGAGAACCTTCCAGAACAACAACCATCTCTGCAGCAGTCCACCAATCAAGCCTGTATGGTAGAGTGGCAGGATAAAAGCCACTCCTCAGTAGAAGGCACATTACAGCCATCTGGAGTTTGCCAAAAGGCACCTGAAGGACTCTCAGACCATGAGAAGGAAATTTTTTTTGTTGCAGTTGAAGCAACTTTGGCACCAATTACAGCCTCAAGTCTTATTAAGGATGATGCTACAATAAGGCTGTACTTCTGGAAGGTTCTCCTCTCTTCACAGAGGAACACTGGAGCTCTTTCAGACTAACCATCGGGTTCTTGGTCACCTCCCTGACTAAAGCCCTTCTCCTCCGATCGCTCACTTTGGCCGGGCAGCCCACTCTAAGAAGAATTCTGGTGGTTTCTAACTTCTTCCATTTACCGATGACAGAGGACAGTGTGCTCATCTAGCTCTTCAATGCTGCAGAAATGTTTCTGTACCCTTCCCCAGATCTGTGCCTCGATACAATCCTGTCTCAAGTTACAGAATAAAAAGTCTACCTACGATTCACAGCATTATGTGGAATGTTATGTGAGTTCTAACTCAAAAGCTAAACAAAGCTTCCTGTAACAGCACATACTTTAATATTTTCCAGGGGTAAATTTCGTTTTCTGGTTTACAGCATGACCTTTTCTTACAAAGTTGCATTTAATGTTGTGGATTGTCTGGGAAACACATTTTTTTTTTCCGGCTATTATTTGTTAGATCAGCTACAATTAAAAAAAAATCAAACCCCTCACTGACCTCTCCTTATTTCTCACCCTTTCTTAAGTTAATATAATTGATTGATTTGTGATCAAGGAAAATTTACAACAGAAACCACTCTACCCTTTGAGCTGTTCAATGGCAAAAAAAGGTTTTCGCCGCTTAACCTCTGACTGAATATGCTGACACTGGAGACTCCTTCCTTAAAGCATGAAGAAACATTTTGAAATCTCCTTTAGGATAAATAATGGATCGATCGATCGATCTAAGTTAAGTCAGCCTTTATTGGTCACACATACATTACTGCACAGTGAAATTCTTTATTCTTCGCATATCCCAGCTTCTTGTTAGTAGGCCGTGGTCAGAGCGCAGGGTCAGCCATTTTTACGGCGTCCATGGAGCAGACAGGGTTAAGGGCCTTGCTCAAGGGCCCAACAGCAGCAACCTGGCAGACTGAGCCACCACTGCCCCATCCATCTACCTATCTGCTCTATCTAACTCCTTACTAAAAACAAATCAACACCATTAGTAATCCAAATGTAAATCCCTGGGAATAAGCTGTTACTACGGAAACATATTTTAACAAGTGCATTAGCATAAACCCATGATATTATTCATTTGCAGATGATTACCAGCCTTTTGGAGAACTGCTTTCTAGGTAGATGAAACACAGATCGCATAATGGCCAAATGGTTCATAATGTACAGTATAAAGGAGAATGCGTATTTTTCTTTTCTGAATAACACGTGGTTTTGCAAGGGGTGGCAGCATCATGTTGTATTTTTTTTTTTTTTTTATATGGCGAAGTGTTGTATATACTATAGTATATGTTCATGTACTGATGCTTTTCTTTTGTCTTTTTTTCCTTATTCAAGTTGGGTTTTCTAAGCAGGATTCCTGTAGTCAGTGTGATCTAGCCACGCTAAATGGTAGGTGAACATTGTTTCGTCGCATTTGCTTATATTTGTGATAGCCAATCCCAACTGGTTAGTCAGTAAGTAGGTACATGTGAACTGGATTGATGTATAATTAAAAACTTCTGAAGTATCTCCAAATGTGATTATTCCCTCTTTAAGTCATTGCCACCAAACATTAACCGTGTATGTACTTTAAATACACTAACAGGCCATTTCATTAATTAAACCTTGCAAGACTACTGGGTTCGACAGCTTGTTCCTTCAGAACTGCCTTAATTCTTTGTTGCATGAATTGAACAAGGTGTTGGAAACATTCCTTAGAGATTTTGGTCCGTATTGGCATGATCGTGTCCCATAGTTGCTGCAAATTTGTCAACAGTACGTCCATGATGAAAATCTCCCATTCCACCATACCTAAAGATGCTCTATGGGATTTAGATCTGGTGACTGTGGAGGCAGTCACCATTCAAGAAACCATTTGAGATGTTTTTACCTCTGTGAATTGGTGTGTTATGCTGTGCTCTTAAATGGACGGACCTGGTCGCAACAATACTCACATAGGCTGTGGCATTTTAACAAGGCTCAACTGATACTAAGGGGAACCAAAGTGTATCAACTAAATAGCCCTCACATCACCAGCCTGAATCACTGATACAAGGCAGGATGGATCCGTGCTTTCATCCTGTTTATGTTCATCCTGCTGTAGCCGATTCAAGGTTTGACGTGTTGCGCATTCAGAGGTGCTGTTCGGAATACCTCGGTTGTACCCAGACGTTATTTGAGCTTCTGTTGTCCTTCTATCAGCTCATTTCAGTCTAGCCATTCTCCTCTGACCTCTTCAGGTATCAACAATGCATTTTCGGTCAGGGAGCTGCCACTCACTGGATATTTTCTCTCTTTCAGAACATTCTCTGTAAATCCTAGAGACGGTTATGTGTGAAAATCTCAGTAGATCGGTAGTTCGGAAATACTGTCTGGCACCAACAACCATGCCACTTTCAAAGTCACTTTAAATTGCCTTTCGTCCCCTTTCTGATATTCGCATGCAGATCATACGGACCCTGTCTACATGTCTAAATGCATTCAGGTGTTGCTTGTTGTCACGTAATCGACTGATTTGATATTGCATAAAGTAGATACAGTAAGATGCTTACCTTAGACTTACTATACCACAATCATGTATTCTAAAATGAAATGTATGATGTGAAAAATTCGCTTCACTGTCCTTACCCTATAGTGAATATAAACCTTTGTTTTCAACAGAAAGAAGAAAGTCGATATAATTAATAATCAAGCAACCTGATGGAGCGAAGAAAATACAGTAAATGCGCATAGTTTGTAACTCGGATTTGTAATGACGCGGGGTCTTGAGAGAGGCAGAACAGCACAAAAATAGGGCCAATCCGCCAGCTGCAAGCCTTGGTCACCCGTGCGGAGTCACTCAGATGTGCGGTCGCCAGGAGCCGGCGCCGTAAGCAAAATCAGTGTGGACGCAAAACACCTGGCAGTATTCAAGGGCCCTGAATCACTTTGTGTCCTCAAGTTTTCTTTAGTTACTTTTAGTTTCCTACTTAATCATCCCACGCTATCTCCAAACAATAAGGCCTTCCCATGTACGTCATAGGCACTCTCCCAAACTCCTATTTCGTTGACCCCCTTAAAAGCCCAGCGTATGGTCTATTAGAAATAGTATTACATCTCAGGATAGTGTGTAAAATCTGATGTCCTGTTGCAGTCCAAGTTCATACAATACAATCAATGTCTGTAAGGGGCTGCACTGCATTCTACAGCTGCAGATGCTCAACGACCCTGGAGTGTTTATTCCACTAATCTTTTCAGCCACTGTCTTTTCATTCACGCTGAACACTACTGTACTGTATGTGCTGATTCTGCGGCCCAGAATGCAGGAGAGTAAGGAGGATGGCTATTCACCACTACGCTTTCACGCACACACACATACTGAACTTCCTTTTCCTCATATACCTCTTTGTATCTTGAAATTCCCCAGATACACACAAAGAGCTGTTTCTTTTGCAAAAGTCTCAGATACAAATTAGTCCCTATAATATCCAGAGTTCATACAAAGTGTCTTTAAATTCCAACATAAATGAAAAGCACTCTAAGTATGTGCAGGTAGAACAGAGAGTACAAGTACGCCACGGAAGCGTAAAAAAGGGAAAATATCCAAAGTGACGCATGAGGCCAAAGCACTTAAGAGTGTCTCAGAGTTACAGAGGATGATGCAGGCAGATCCTGCACTCAGTTCAAAGGGTTCTTGGTTCTCATGCCTCTATGTCTTTGATCATATCAGTGCTAAGCTAGGGTAATATCCCGATTTTGGGCTTTCTGGCAGCCATAGATAGGGACATCTGGATACATTTGGGTCAGATGCATTCGCTCTTTCCTGCTTCATTTTCGTGACATAAAGAAAATGGGTAGCAGGGGTAAAAGAATATGGCACCTTGTTTTGTGCGTTTTTTTTTGCGGGGGGGCACAAAGGCATAAAAAAAACGAGAGTGAAAAAATGGGGGGACTTGAATACCAGCGAAAGCATGCCCAAAATGTACAATATTTACACAAATTTTATTTTCCTGCTGTTAACAGTGTAAATAGATTATACAAGTACTAGTATTTTTATTAAGCTATTATTAAATTAAAATAATAGCTTAAGAAAATGTTTTATACCAAAAATTTGTATGTTTATACCAAAAAATTTTTTCATCAAGTGTAAACGAAAACCCAATAATAGTTCAAAATACTGTACACTGTGGACATACCTTCTTATTTAATGTTTTTTCTTTCTTTTTACTGTTTCCAACATGGTATATTATTACCAAAGACATAAATAAAATAAAATTATGTAGTCATCAAAAACATGTTTAATAACTTAGAACATGTTTTCTATTCCTCAAAGTAGCTACATTTTGCTTTAATGAAATGGTTTTCCAACAATCTTAAAGGATTTCCTTGGCTGCTCTTCCTTCACTCTCCAGTCCAACTCATCCCGAACCGTCTCAACTGGATTTAGATCAAGTGATTGATGGAATGCTGCATCAGATGATCCGGCCTCCACAATCTGCTTCTTGGACAAATAGCTCGTAGATTACCTAGAGGTCTGTTTGGGGTCATGGCCCTATTAGAAAACAAAAAATGGTTTCACTTAGTGCAGACAAGATGGGATGGCATGTCACTGCAAAATGCTGTGGTTAAGTGTGCCTTCAAGCCTTCAATTTTGACTAAGTCTCCTACAGTGTCCCCAGCAAAGCACCGCCACATCTCCTCCGCCACGGCAGTGACCGCACATTCAGAAACAGTCTGTTCACTCTCTCCACAGCCATCAAAGTATCAAAAATCAACAGACCAAAGGACAGTTTTCCACTGATCTAATATCCATTCATTGTATTTCTTGACCCAAGCAAGTGTTTTCTGCTTGTTGTTTTTCCAAAGTAATTGTTTCTTCGCGCCAATTCGACCATGAAGGCATCGCACGGTCTCCTTTTGAACGGTGGGTGTTGAAATATGTCTGCCGAGAAGCATTTATGTGGGCTCTACTCTGAGGTGCTGTAAATCAGTGCTTTCTGAGGCTGGTCGTTCTAATATCCTCTGCAACAGAGATAACTCTTCGTCTTCCTTTGCTGGGACATTCATCACGAGAGCCAGCTTCATCATAGCGTTTAATGGTTTCGCAGAATGCACTTGAGGATAGATTCAGAGATTCAGACTTTTCTGATTTACTGGCCTTCATTTCTGGAAGTAATGATGAAATGTCGTTTCTCTTTGCTTGAAGTATTTCTTGCCATAACACAGTATGTACAGTACAGTAGTTGTAGTAGCACTAATAGGGCTATGGACTCTGTCCCCACCCTCGTCTGAACAGGTCACATTAAGAAGGCAAGAAATGCTTCAAACGAAGTCTTGTCAAGGCACACCTGTGATTTGAAAACCATTCCAGATGGCAACCTCATGAATCTGATGAGAGAAAGCCAAGTACAGTGGAACCTTGGATTACGAGCATAATTTGTTCAGGAAATGGACTCGTGTTCCAAAACACTCGTAAACCAAATCATAATTTCCCATAAGAAATAATGAAAACTCAAATTATTTGTTCCACAGCGCCAAAAAATAAAAAAAAAGTACAAATAAATCCTGACAGATAAGTGTTTCCATTGGTGCGCGCAGGTGCCGTGTGTGTGTGTGTGTGTGTGTGTGTGTGTGTGTGTGTGTGTGAGTGGAATTAGCCCCTTCCCTCGCCTTGTTTTACACAGTAACACTCCTCCTCCCTCTCCACACCTCGCTTTTTATGTTTCACAACAAACACACACACACACACACAACGGAAACACCGTTTTAACAAGAAAAAAATAAATCTCTCTGAGACTTGCGTGAGCGCATACTAAGGGAATCACTGCTGTAAAGTAAAAAAGACAAAAACAAAACAAATGAACCAGCACCGTACCTTTGAAAAGAATCGTGACAGAGCAGAGTTTCTGTGTGTTTGCGAAGCCGGGGGGGGGAGGGGGGAGCAGGAGTGACGGTCGGTGTCAAAATAAGAGTCGCATGCGTGATGCATGATACTCGGCGCCCAGTTTCCGATTAAAAATTTTTTTTTAATCTTTGCTCGGTTTGCGGAACACTCGTAAACCACGTTACTCGCAATCCGAGGTTCCACTGTACTTTGGACACCTTAAAATAAAAACATATGTTGGGTTGTTTACCACTGTTTTGTTGACTACATAATTCCATGTGTGTTCTTTTATAGTTTGGATGTCTTCAGCAGTGCACAATGTTGTAATTGATAAAAACAAAGAAAAACCACAGATGGAGAAGGTGTGTCCAAACTTTGGTAATGTCTTGTAATGTATTTGACCAGAGTCGTTTCATGACTAAACTGTAATTGATATAGCATGAGACATGATTTATTATTATTATTATTATTATTATATTATACCGGTGTACTTGGAGGCAAGGTTAGACAAGAACCCCCAACCATGGATATGCAAGAAAGGTAACTAAATCACTGTGCCACCAGTTCTTCTTCTTATTATTATTATTAATTATTGATCATCATCATCATCATCCTCACCACTTTCTTCTTCATTTGATTCAAATGTAAATCACCAAATTCAACACGATCTCAACTCATAATAAGTCCAAGTCTCTAAAGATATACTGTAGATATCTCAAAATAAATGATTGAAAAAGCCAAATAATAAAAAGGGGAAACAAAGGACCACTGTAAAATCATCTTTAAAATAAGGTAGAACAATAATCAATAAACCAGCTCACAGTTATTAAAATGTAAAATGTAATTAAATAAATAGATGTATTACATTCATAAATAATGTTGTATAATATGATCAGGAATTTTGAACCAGTAAGTCTTTTACAGAACCCACATTCTTGGAACGTCCATCAATCACTGCCTGAACTGCGGCCAATCCTACAGTAGGAATTACTTGTATTGCCTGCCTCAGCTGAACAAAGTGCTTGCAAAGGGCTATACTGTTTAAAGAGATCACTAAGATTCGCCAGATATGCAAAAGCACAGCTAGGAAATAATAATAAAAATTGTGTGACATACACGTACCGAATTAAAAACACTTCTGAAATAGAAACTGCGGGATTACCTACTATTACAACAGCTGACGTCCAGGGATGTTGCTATAGCATACTCATGAGTTTCCTATCACAACCGAAGCTGTTTGAAGCAGATTTTCCTGCGCGGAAGTTAATATATGCAGAAAAGCTTACAAGTATATGAGCTGGATAATGCTTTGTATTCACATTTATATATATGAGAAAAAGAGAACGAGACATTATTACACAGTCGTATTACTACAGTACGCGAGCACACATTATAAATCAGGAAAGAAACTAAAGCACTACATCAATTTTGCTATAAACAGGCTGAGTAAATCTTTTGGCTTTATCATTGGTCACAAACTCTGGAAGAATCACACATTATCTACAGCAATGATCTGGCTGAGATGTAAAAAGGAAAGAAAAGAGAAAAAAAAAAGCTGCATGTGAAAACAACACACACCAAAGCACAACAACAAGCAATCAGGGTTAATTAGGAAGTGGCAGATTTTAATGAAGCTGGTCTGGCTAATATGATTTCTGCTGAAACGCAATAAGGTCCGATAAACCAATTTTAAGCCGAGAGGCTCTGTCGCCACGCACCAGCACACGGACACCAGCTCATTAATTTCCAAACAACATAAGTATCAATTAAATTAGTATTTACAAATGTGATGAGAGAATCAGCAGAGCCCGAGAGAGAGAGAGAGAGAGAGAGAGGGTCAGAGAGAGAGTTAGAGAGAGAAGAAAGAGAGGAAAGTGGCAGGGAGGGTGATAAAAGAGCAAGGAAAGGAGACAGCGAGTGAGAGAAATGGATTTTAATAACAGATAGAGAGAACGTGTCAGAGTGTTGACAGGCCGTCACAGGCCCTGCATCAGCCGCGTGAAATAATGTGTACAAAATCCCCTGATTCTCATTTCTCATTCATTATGAAATTGTAATGAACACCAGGCGTGTGTGTGTGTGTGTGTGTGTGTGTGTGTGTGTGTGTGTGTGTGTGTGTGTGTGTGTGTGTGTGTGAGAGAGAGAGAGAATGTTTGTATATCCCTCTGACTTGGACATGTAATAAACACCAACATCTGTCCTGAGTAAAGCAACCCCGAACATCCTTACAGTAAAGTGAGTTTTTAAAGCACATGTTTACTGATTAAACAGATTTCTTGTGATTTTTATCTATAAGACCAGATGTTAAATTCTTGCCTACCACGAGCACATGTAAACACAAAGATCTGGACAGTTTCACCTGAGTAACCCCTTGAGATAATAAGGATAGACACAGAATTCTGCGTTCTGAATCGTGACAGATGTGCACGTGCAAGCAGGTTTATATTAATGCAATATACCTTCTAACATTCATAATATACAGTACAAAATAAATAATAATAATAATAATATTATGAACTAGGATGAGCTGTAAAGTCAAGCACATGATTGCATGATTGTTTAAAAGAAAATCCCTGTATAGAGCATAAAAAAAAAAAAGTACTTCTGTGTTAACTCGTGATGCTGTGAGCAAACACATTGAATTGACGTCTCTCTGAGTTAAACTGAAAAGGAACTCGTAGTCGAGACGACTACCACAAAGCTGATGAGTAGGGAATTCACACTGAGGAGGCGGTTTGGATTTTAATGGTTAGAGATTAGGTGTAACAAATTTTGACCTTGACTCAAACACAGTATTAAAACACACACACACACACACACACACTCTAAAGCAGAGCTGAGAGCCGAGGCGTACGCTGAGAGCTCCGGCGCGTGCTTGGAGGGTGGGAATTTGTGAAAACTTGAGGGCTATTTAAAACGGAATACTTGTACTATTAATTCATTAAATTAATTAGAAAATAATATTTTTTAAGGCCTTACAATTTTTTTTTTTTTACTTTGAAGGAAAACTCCAAGCACAGAGATACGACAGAATCGAACCCTCGACCCTGGAGATGCGAGACCACAGTGATACCCACTACGCCATCATGCTGCCCCATGAACGAAGAAATGTACATTTTATTTTTTAATACTTTAATATATCAAAAAACAGATGGCTCTTCAGATAGATAGATAGATAGATAGATAGATAGATAGATAGATAGATAGATAGATAGATAGATAGATAGCTGTATTTAAACTAGATATGCATGTTCGGGGAAGAACAAATGGTCTATAGTAAGGGCATAAGCGATAGATTAATTAACCATGAAAAAAGAATATCTTGTGAAAATACCCAAATGAACTCCCTAACTGGTCAGGCTATAAAAACACACATGACATCACTCAACGCTTCTGTGATAAAGCGAACTTTGGCAAACTTTTGTACTTTACAAAGCATTGTGGTCTGATGAGTAAAAACGCCGCCGGCTGTACGTTTTAAATCCGGCTGCATTCCGAACACCTTGCGGCCGCTTCCCACAGGAGCACATGTAAAAATATTCTACAGAGGTCAAAGGGAAAAACATCCAGCATGTGTGAACACACACACACACGCGCGCGCACACACACGCACACACGCACACTATTCCGACTTTTCTTTGTAGTGTTTGACTTCTCGGCTGGTTTCTGTAGGATGTGTGAATCAATAAGCTGCACACAGGGACGCCACATGCTGGGAAAAATCTGGAGATTGTTAGCGCCGTTAGCGTCCTCTCCTGTTGTTCCTGTGTTCAAATGATCTCGGCTTATTTTCTCTCACTGAAGCGCACGAACACGGCAAAGACACCACAGACGGCTGTTCCTGCAGCTCTTCAGTCATTTCCAGAGACCACAGGAGCAGAAAACTGTATGAATAAAACACATCTGCATCACAAAAACACACTTTAAACGTTGAGGCTTTGAACGCGGCATGCCCGAGGCTGTGATTAGCACGGCTCCACCCGCACCATGGTTAACTGCTGTAAAAAATAAAAAAAACGACCAAATTAGTCGATTAGCATGCTTCAAAGTTCTCATTGCGCTGATGGAAGGAGATAATTTATCAAATTAACCACTTAAAGAAAATACAATCAGGCATTACATTTTATTATCATTACATTTTTGCTAATTTAAGCGTAGAACATTGATGATGATTACTCGATCTTCACATTTTTGTTTTTCTAACACTAATAACAAACCTCATTTATACTGTACAGTACGTGCCCTAAAGGGACATTAAAGAAAAATATTCTCCTTGTGAAACATCACATAGAGCAAAGACAAAATAGCTCTTATTGTTAGATCTTGCAAAGGTTTTACAAAACTTTAAGTAACTCGTATACTTTTCTTTCTCTGTCTTTATACAGCCAGTCCGATCATGGCTATGGTGTACAGTGGACACTTCTCTAGCACGGGATTATATAGAGAAATAAATAGAGTTGTTAAATGATTGAGTATGAAAAACTGCATTATTGTTGAAATCATTTTATATGAACATTGTAAAGACATTTCATCTTAAAAATTTCACCTAAAATAAAAATAAAAAAAAAAGAATTACAATGCACAATGATTATGTACTCTTGTCTAATAAATAAATAAATCGGACACTGGTTTGTACGCTTTGGCAAAAAATGAAGGCATGGTGGATCAGCAGGATCTCCCAGACTATGCAAATGAAGAATATTTCAATCATGCAAAATGTATTTCAACATACAATGATTGCATTTTTTGTCTCCTTTACTAGGTTGTAAAGTCAGTGTTTTTCAAATTGTCCGTGATTCCATCCATCCATCTTTTCATTCATCCAAAATTCCTGCTTATTTTGATATCTCAAAAATGACTGATTAACAGTCAACAGACAAGGACAAATGTGTGAAATACACATTTCACACATTGGTTTTTTTTTTTGGTTTGTTTAAAAAAAATTTAATCATTACTGTATGAAGAATATTTTATGATATTTCAGGCACAGTATTCTGTAACAAGAGGGACTCAATTTGGCGGCAGTGACATCCTCATCAATGCTGTCTGCTGTTGAAAAGTCTTTACAGCAGGTATCTTTCTTGTACCCTATATAACCATAAGGTATGTGGACATCACACTTGTGTGTGTGTGTTTTTTAACATAATATTGTAGATTTGTCTTCCTTTGCTGTTATAATAACTTCCCCTCCCGGGAAGGCTTTTCACTTTCCAGTGTTCATTCAGCCACAAGAGCTTTAATGAGGTCAGGTACTGATGTTGGGGTGAAGAGGCCTGAGATGCAGACAGCTATTCGGTTCAGCACAAAGGCATTCAGTTGAGATCATTTGTGCGCTTGGACGCTAACCTTGGCAAACCATGCCTTTATTGCAGCTAAATGGGGGAGTGGAGATGTGTCCCCTTAGTGCCAGTGGTGGAAATTGGAACACTACAGCATGCAAAGGGATTTAACCCTATTGTGTGCTTTCAACTTGCTGTCCACAACTGGGAAAGACCCACATATGGGCGTGTGAAAAAAGAAAAAGGGCCAAATTCTGATGGCTAGATGACTGGGACAAATGATGAGGTCGTGTTGGGTATTCCCGGTTTGTAGTAGTTAGTAACTAACAAATGTGGTCCAAGAAAGGACAACTGGTGAACCAGTGACAGGTCATGGGCACCCTGGCTCACTGATCTACACTGTGAGTATACAGTATCACAATATGTAGGAAAAATTGCTAAAAGTGGTGCTGGCCCTGATAGAAAGCGGTCATAACAGTTTGAAGATTGTAGTTTGACTAATATGGGGCCTGGGTAGCTGCAGACTGTTGACAGTGAGCATCAGTAGTAGACCACGGAGCAATGGAAGAAGTTTGCCTGGTCTGAAGCAAATGGCCTGAGGATCATATGGACTTCATATGATCAACATCATATGACATGCCAGGAGCATGCCGCTTATATGGCACCAAGATTCCCCAGGCGAAAGCAGGTGAAACCAAGCCAACGGAGGCATTGTGATGCTCCGCTGGGAATTCTTGGGTTCTCGGATCCATATGGATGTTACCTTGAGACGTACTGTACCTATACATTGCAGCAGACCAAGTACACCCTTTCATGGCAACAATGTTCCCTAATTGCAGTGTCCTCTTTCAGCAGGTTAATGCACTATGCTACACTGTAACTGTTCCGGAATGGTTTGTAAAGCATGACAGAGTTCAAGGCCTCCAAGTTCCCCAGATCTCAATCCAATCAAGCACCTGTGGGGTATGCTGGAAAAACAGGTCCGATCCATGGAGGCTCCACCTCATGACTTCATTACTGCCATTCGTTCATTCTTTTTTTAGTACTGTATGAGCAAAGAAAAACAAATGCAAGAATAATTGTTCAAGCTGGAAATTTCCTTTTTAGTAGGATCTAAATAAAATATTTTGAAAAAGAACGAAACATGCATTTTTTATTTAAAGGGTTAAAAAGCTCTGTGAGTTTTTAAACGCCCCAGAAATTGAAGTCTTAAGTCTCCATGAGCTATAGTTAAGCGAACAGTAGCGCTTTAATCACATTTCGAACTGTGCATTTAAAACCGCAAGCCTTTTGTGTTCTTTTTCCCTATGCCGCCTTTGCAACATGGTTAAGTGCCCTGTTCATGCTTGCGTAAAAGCATGTGGGCTTTAGTCCAAAATATCAATATATGACAGAGATCATTTAATGTGCTCTGAAAGGTTTGCCGTTCCTGTGGTGAGCCGAGAGAAGGCTTTAAAAATGATAGGTATAAAGAGGCTAAAAGAAATAAAGAAATAAAATATTCCAATCCTGACCTCTTTTAGAGGAATGCCGCAGCGAGAGAAAGAGAGAAGGTGAAGATCAATGAATTTAGAGAGAAAGTGCAGAATCGGCTTCTGTAAAAAGCTGAACTTTACACCCACATCAAGCATCAGAGCCTGATGGAGCTAAAATATACAGACCTCCATCTATAACGCTGCCAAAATAAAAGAAAGAAAATTAGAGTATAAACCTTAGTGTTGGTCCAGAAAGCATCGGACCAAAGAGCATGACTAAAAGGGTATGCCAAAGAAGAGAAATTAAACACTTTAAAAAGGTACAAGCGCTCTTAAAACATTAACCGCATTTAGCTGGCTAAATCCTTATACTTTTAAAAGGTATAGTCTCTAATGAAGCTCTGCTCAAAAGATAAAGCTTTCTGATGGATGGATGTTTATGGCTTACATAATGTGATGTTAGCGTTCCACAGTCTAGGTGGTATACCATGGTTAGAGTGCATCCATAAAGTCTTTAGATTTAAACTCAAAGGTGGCTGTGACCTAAATTATATTTAGTATTACATAATTAGCTTCAATTAAAGAAGCACACTGATCTTTTTTTAAATCCTGGACATGCAGGAATCATTTTAGTTATGCTGTGGTACAGTATTTCATGTCCTACCATAAATACATGGTCATGGTCACCACTGGACTCCATGTTCCCTTGTTGGACCACAGAGGTTGCTAGATAAATGGATGGATTTCATGTATATCTTGCATATTTAGTTGGTGGCATTTCACAAAATAACTAGTAGCCTATTTTAAAGGACACCTTTCATGCAAAATTCACTTTCACGCAAGTTTTAGACATTCAGATGGGTCTCCAGTGTAGGTGCACAAACAAAATCGTTCAAAAGAGAAAAAAAAAATCACCTGCTGTTTGTCCTTTTCCATTTTGTATTGCCCAGAATTTAAACAAGCCAAAAAGATATTTCCCCTATTGTGACCTCACTTAAGGAGAGCTCTGCTGTTCTCTGATGTTCTGATGATGTGGCTCAGCAGTAGCTCATTTACATAGACACCGACACTACTGATGAAATGAAATGAGGTCCACTTAAAGTTAAATATGACCTATATAAACTTTTTAAAAAATAGTCAAATATGGCACCTTTAAAACACCATGACCAGCTAGTTACTAATGCAATACATAGCCATTGTTGATGTCCACGTACCGTTCACGTTGATGGCTGTGTTAAAGTTTGTGTTAAAGTTTGTGTTCATGTTCATTGTAAAATTGTGGTTGCTGGTGACACACAAATGAGAACCACAGCACTAAAAAAAAAAAAAAATCTGCCATCTGCAATCATGGGAACAGTCACCCCTTGACAATGCCACTACAGTGCAGACCTGAAGGCGGACAGCTGCAGGAAAGAGAAATGAAAGTAAAAGCAACACCACAGCAGCCCATTTTTTGATGTGTACAATCCAGGAAGGTGAACCCAATCAGAGCTTTTAGGAGTGGACTTGGCGAGATGTGTGGATAAGGGAGCTAATTTAATTAATGAGGCTGATGCCTCACTTTTCATTATCGCCCTTGTTAAATGTACTGGGCCGTGACAACACGGCAAATGGGAAATGAGATTAACGCCGTCGGAGTCATAGTCCTCAGCAGACTAAGTTAATCTCTAACGAAGCGTTTAGTTTCTGTCTGTCTTATTGAAAACAAAGACACATGCACGCGCGCATGCACGCACGCACACTCATACACACATACACACTTTCTTTCTCCTGCCATCACTTGGCTTGTCTCTCTATGTGTTAAAATAATGAGCAGGTGATTAGCTGCAGCTCCTGTCAGCTTGGGGGTGAGTGTAATATCCAGCCCAGGAGCTGAGCTTCAGGACCTCTGTGAGACAATGATAGCAGGACACACTGTGTTCTAGCCAAACATCTCTCTCTCACACACACACAAACACAACACACAGACTTTATCCAGAGGATCAGCATTAGGAGAGACAGTGGACACGGATAAATAGTTGCTGTACACTTCATGTGTAGATGAAAAACTTTTCCATACACTTGCTATGACTGAAAGCTGACCTTAGATTTTCATGAACATTTTTACTTTTTACTCATTTTAGACATAAATGGCAATTCAGTGCACGTAAACAAATATGTACAAGACCATGAGCAAAATATTGCCTGCTTTATCTTTGTCTTTTTTTTTGTATTGCCCAGGGCTTGAACAATCCATGTAGATTTTCCCCCTACTGTGACCCTTATATAAAAAGATATCCTCACCAAGGTTGTTGCTTAACTCGTCTGCTCGCTGGCGAGGTGGGGCGGGGCGGGGCGGGGCTCAGCTGTAGCTCATTTACACAGACACTGAAACATTGTGTTTGAAAGAGGAGTGAAACAGATGGAGGTTGATGTACTGTTTGGCAGATTGCAACGTCTGAGTGGTATTTCAGCTGGACCATTACCGCACACACACACTTTGGGGGAGCTCTGTGACCTATGTTAACTTGGTCAAGAAATAGTAGAAAATGAGACCTTAAAATAAAGTCTCCATAAGGACTACCAAGAGAAAAAAGAAAAAAGAATAGGACTTTATGAGCTCCACTCGTCTGCAAAACTGGTCACACTCTCTGGGTGGGAGGGGTGGCTTGCTCTCTGTACCCTGTAAATCACAGCAACAGCAGCGAGCATTTTGTGAGGTCATACAGTATATGTAGAAAGGGGCACGTTCAGCTTTCCTTCAAGAAAGCACAAGTTCATCTTCTTAGGTATCACGTTAAGCAGAGAAGTTATATCCACTTGTTCTTGCGCCAGTATCCATTTCTCTTTCAACAAAAAAAAATCACACTGATGTTGACACTGTGAACTTTTCCATATGGACATTTTTATTTAACAAAGAAGACGTTCCAGCGCAAGTGCTTTGTAACTGTCAGGGACAAGGCTGGTGAAGAAACAACTGCTCATAGTGTTTATGACACCGACTTTATAATGTCTAATAAAATTGTACGATGGATTTTATATAAATATATATGGATTGTTCCACAGCAATATATGTCTTTATAAACATATATGACGTTTTATTTAAATAATAAAAGAAATGTTGAAACTGCTGAAGAAAAGGATTAAACATTTCGAGACATGCTGTCGTAGGTAAAGGTGTCAGAATTACTCAAGCACTATACTCAAAGTAAAAATGTACCCCGCTACAGGCAGAAGTACCACTTCAAAATGTTACTCAAGGTGAAATACCAAGTACATGCTCTAAAAATGCACTTTAAGTACAAAAGTACAAGTACTTGACAAATAAACAGACTTTTCTCGATATATGTCTGACTGAGCCACTGATAAACTGCATTTTCCTCTCAGTCACTTACTCACTCACTCACTGTCTAAACCGCTTTATCTTGTATTCAAGGGGGGGGGGGGATCTTGGTATGGAGCTTAACCCAGGACACCTACTGTAGGGCACAAGGCGGGGTACACCCTGGTCGGGGTGCCAATTCATCGCAGGGCACACACCCGCGCTCATTCACACACGACGGGTAATTTGAGAACACCAATTTACCTAATCTGTACGTCTTTGGACTGTGGGAGGAAACCGGAGTACCCGGAGGAACCCACTAATCACAGGGAGAAGATGCACACAGACCTCGAGGTAGAAATCACACTTGACTCATTGGTGGAGGTGCAAGGCGACAGTGCTGACCATTGAGCCAACGTGCTGCTAAACAGCATTTTATAATCGACAATATTTGTATTAATTTCAAACACTGAAATGCAAACCTAAAGTAGAGTGCATTTCAAGGCACACTTGCACAGTTGTACTGTATTTATAAACCCCTCACAAACCCCTACACCCCCCCACCCCCACCCCCACCCCAGCCCTCCTTAACTCACAGCCAGCTATACACGTCTAAGAAAGGCTAGACACCAACTAAACAGCATTTTTAATGGACTTTAAGTACTGTACAAGTAAACATGAATGTGCAGGTTCAGTAGAGATTGATACTGACAAGGGTTGAAATTAATTAAACAAATAGCAGATACTGTAGCATTGATAGCCTCTTACATTACTTTGCTAGCTTTGCTAGCTAGTTACTACAATTGCTAGCCTGTGTAATGCAAGTGGTGTAGCATACACAATGAAATAAGGATAAAGAATGTAGCAAAACACTATAGTTAAATGTATTATTAATTTTCTTTAAAAAAAAAAAACAAAAAAAAGACATCCTTATTCATGTGAAACACAAACCAAATGCACAGGAGTTCAGTTAGATGTTAGCTAGTTAGCTACATCACTTCCAATCCGGAAAAGGTGCCAGAAGAATCCGCAGCCTAGTGACCAAATGAGTGGGATACTTGGCCCAGGTAATTATCAAACACTTTGGTGTGCTACACAGTCTGCACTTTCATGACATGCCACATTTCCTCAAGCAGGTAACAAGTTTTTCATTAAAATTGTAATGAATGAAAGTAAAAAGTATCACATACAGAAAATTCACAAGTAAAATACAGAGAGAAAAAAAAAAGCACAAGAGTAATGAAATGGAGTGCTTCGTTACTTGCTGGATGTAGGAAAATAACCAACTTCCATGTTTTGAAAGTAACTCCGCTTCATCACTTAGTACTGTACTAGAACAGGAACATACCGCGTTTATTACTTACTTAATGAGAGTGAGCGGGTTAATGAGTGACAGTGTGGCAAGTCTGCATCGAGGCTGTCATCAGAGAAAGGACAAAGTGTCACATGACTTTTTGAGCGCATCTGTGTTTACCATCTGACTAACTCACCCCGAGTCGCCTAGGGAGCCGGGCTAATGGAGCACATTAATGAGACTGATGGAGCGTCACGCAGCTCCGTCTAATCAATGCACACAAAAGTGCAGAGTTTTCCTGAGAAAAAAGTGGAGCTTGAGAGTGGCTGCGCAAACGGCCAGCAGATTGGAAGTCTTTCGTGATGAGCTTCACTGAATAAAAATGATTCATCACTCTACAATGAAAAGCTCAGAGGGTTGAGCAAGGACACGGAAATGAAATGAACCACAGTCTTTGCTCTGAAGCACCGAACCAGCGAAACCAATTCAAAGAAATCGTAAATAAAGTTAAATAAAGTGGCATTTAAAACTATGTTTACACACATCTCAGTCAAAATCATTTTTTAAAAACTTTCACGACTGACTTCATCCAGGATTTAAAAATGTATTTTTAAATCCATTTTAAAGCTAGAGGGTGGAACATTTGTGTTGTGTCGTGTCCTACTCCTAAAGGCTGTAATAGTGGGAGGGGGCGGTTGGGTTGACGCATGACAGGATGTTATTAAACTGAAATTTAAAGAAAGAAAGAAAACAGAAGACTAAAGCTGTGAGAACTGAGAACTGGGTTAATATCACTGTAATGTGCCTTTTGATTTCATCAGAATCAAAGAGTTATCATGAACATATTGCAAAATAATACAATTCTGAGGTTGTACTATAAATGACCAAACACAAGTCAAATACCAGTACAATTATAGGTCTCTTTGAATTTTCTTGGCTGGATCTATATGATCTATATGATTATGACCATTATTTAGTTTTTCAACTGTTGTACAACAACTGCTGTAAGTACTTTAAGTATTGAAACTAATATTTCGTAGGTTCCATCATATTATGTTGTCAAGATGTAAAATACTCTACACACCATATTGCCAAAAGTATTCGCTTATCTGCCTCTCATCATATGAACTTGAGCAACATCCAATTCTTAATCCTTAGGGTTTAATCTGATTTTGGTCCACCCATTACATTAAGAACTCTACACACAGATCTTGAGCTAATCTGAAGGCCGCATGAAGTTTGGAGGTCTGTAGCTATTGAAATTTGGCGACCTCTGTGCGACCCCACTCTGTGATTTTGCATGACCTACCACTTCATGGCTAAGTTGCTGTCATTCTCAATTGCTTCATCTTGGTTATAATACCAGTAAAAGTTGGACTATGGAATATTTACTGTACTAGCAAGGAAATGTCATGACTGGACTAATTGCACAGGTGGCCTATCACGATACCACGCTGGAATTCACTGAGCTCCTGAGAGCGACCCATTCTTTCACAAATGTTTGCAGAAGCGTTGTGCATGCCTAGGTGCTTGATTTTATATAACTATAGCTATGGAAGTGATTGGAACACCTGAATTCCAATCAGTGACATTCAACAGGAAAACACTTTGCTAACTTATGGTCCACCATGTCATCAGTGCTTCCATGATGGTGAACGCGTAAACAAGTGAGGAAGTGAACAGCGAGCAAAGAATCAAAACTGAACACCAATGTCAAAACCAAAGTCCACCCATATAAAAGGCCATTAAAAGGGCACCTACTGCCCTGAGAAGGACATGACACAAACTGACACAAACTACGGTACAGACGCTAGTGGCAAACTCATGTA
Organism: Clarias batrachus; assembly: GCA_003987875.1. Lineage (NCBI taxonomy): Eukaryota > Metazoa > Chordata > Actinopteri > Siluriformes > Clariidae > Clarias > Clarias batrachus. Next base: position 444,173 of record QMIH01000111.1, read on the forward strand.
CAACAGTAGCATTTGCGACATACGTCTCAAACTATTATCAAGGTCTGGGTAAGTGTTACCGAAGAGTTTATAAGAATAAACTTGATTTCCTTAACAAAAATCCTAATTTTAGTCTTTTAGAAGGAAAAAAATCGGTGAAAATGGGAAGTTGGTGCCATATAAGATATTTATTACAGGTTTCCATTTCATTTTTATCTTTAACAAAATGCCCACTTATGCTTTTCATTTTATGAGGAGCATTCAAGAAAAAAACAGGGCTAGTGATGCAATCCCTCATGAATGAAGGCATGAAATTGATTGACATTTACAGAAGACTTGAAGCACAGTACGGTGATAACACTCTTAGCCACAGTAAAAAAATTCAATGGTTAAAATGTTTTACAGAAAGCTGTACATCCGTGAATGACAATCCTGGGCGAAGTGGCTCGGAACTTACTGCAGTTGTCCCCATGAATATGCAGCGAGCGGAACACCTGATCCTTGATAATCAACAAATAACTTGTCGCCAACTTGCGAAAGAGACACATCTGTCTGTCAGATTATGTGCACACAATCATTCACCAACACCACTTGCACATTTCAGGAACTCAGCTGGGAGTTATTGCCACGTCCCCCTATACAGTCCTGACCACGCTAAAAAGTCGTTTCCACATGTTTGGGCCATTGAAGGAGTTCCTGGGAGGCCAGCATTTCAGATGTGAAACAGGCTGAACATGGCTCCTGCATACCCGGAAAATGTGCTACACTAATGCACTAATCCCAGCATTTCAGATCGAATACCATCAAGTTAGAAAGTTTCCTTAGTACGCTGGATCCATAATGTGCCTGAGCCATGATAATGTTTGTGCTTGTCAGAAATCTTCCTGGCTGAGTTCACAATATAGACAAAGAACGTGACTGTTCTGTGCTGTGCAATTCATTTACAGTGACCATTTATCCATTGTCTGCATAGTATAGAGGGAGTACAGAGGCAAGTGCTTAAAGTACCATACTAACGAAGATATGTGGTATATTGATATATTTTTAAAAGATTTATAGGATAAGACAATACAATTTATACTAATACTTTGCTGTTGCTTCAAATCACCCATTCCATCTATGAATTTTCTTCTCTCTCACAATCTTTTCACACACACACACACACACACACACACACACACACACACACACACACGTAAATCTGGGGTTTACGATTTGTTCTGCCCTTAAATATGTCACTGTGCTAGGACAAACCGACTGCATTACGACTAAAAGTCAAGAAGTCTTCATGACAACATAATATGTAAAATATTCTACAGCACTGAGTTATCAGCAGAAATGAGCACAAAGCTGTCACAGCCCAAATAGTCTCCTTCCCTGAAAAAAAAAAAAGCACATTTCAAGCTTTAATCACATTGCAGAGCACCGGAGTAGTCACAGAGAGAAAAATAATACATATACCTGTACAGTAAAGAACTAACTACCTCAAGCACTTCTAATGCTACAATTTATTCACACAATGTGGTGAATTTGTACGCATGTGACGCCAAGACCTATTTAATATATACAGTAGTGGCCAAAAGTCACCAAAAAAATAATAAATCAATGCTGGTCCACACACATGGCCCAAGAAGAAAAAGCCCAAGACAGATCAACCTGGCCTCCAAATTTCCCAGATCTCAATCCGATCAAGCACCCATGAAATGCACTGGATAAACCAGTCTGATCCATGGAGGCTCCACCCCGGCAACCCAAAATACCTACAGGATCCACTTTCAACGTCCTGGTGCCAGACACCACAATACACAACCCCCCCAAAGGCATTGAAGAGCCACACGCCAAGGGGCCACAGCCGTCCAGTGGCACAAGAGGAAGCCAAAACCTAGGTGGTTTTAATGGCTGTTCACCTGTACAGTAGCTGTATGTACAGATACAGACACAGAGACTAATAATGTATTTTTAATTTCCAGCTTATCAGTATATTATCACTAGTTTGTGAGCTTTTAGTCTTTAATCCTTCTCATCAGTCTCTTCGAGTCTCACTGGATTTTTTATTTTCTTCCTTTTTTTTTTCTTTTTTTATTCTAAGACACAACAGCTGAACCCTGACTGGCTACATTTCACAGTAAGGAGTGTCATTTGTGTCTCATTGTGATGTTAGGCTTCCTGATGCATGAAACGGAGTTAAATTCTAATCACCTGCGCCATATGGGAATGAATTAAGCTCCTGAATGGTAAACCGCCTTTAACATGGTAATGGCCAATTGTTTTTTTTCCCCCTCTCTTGTTTATGAGCTCATCTATGACAACAGCAGAAGGTTAATCTCACAGGGAGACGTCACATGGGCATAACGCCGTTTACTCAAGACTGGAGTACTTGACCCGAGACGCCTGGACAGGGCGGCTCACACTGGTTCAGATTTCATCTTCTTATGAAACTTACAATTAGGGCCGATGGGAAAGATGTGTGTGAGATACGAACGGTGATGTGGGGCATGGTCGCTATGGTAACCAGACGCAAGGCAGCATCTGTTCGGGTAAATATGAAATCAAGCTATTACCAAAATGGCATGTGCTGCCTAGCAAGGTAATCAAATGTCACTGCGGAGGGGGAAAAAATTACAATAATTTTCTTCGCTTTTGTAACAATTGATTTTTCCATTATCGTATGAAATGAATCACAGCATGCTGCAGAAAGATTACATTTGGGACTGTCAAATGGGCACGAAGCCGACCTGCCTCATCCTGTCGTCTTTTCCACCTCCAGATGACATGAACCTCACAGATAAGAGATAGCTAACTTTCTTTAATTAGTGGAAGATTTCCACCAGACAAAGTTAGAAAGTGGAGTTTCCTTCTTTAGTTTTGCACTCAAGCTACAAGGCTAATGTAACAAATAATGGAAACTTGTGGAATATTTTCTGCATGTGTAAATCATCCCATATTTATGGGAAAAAATAATTACCGAACATTCATGCAACTGGGATTACAAAGATGAGTAAGCAATTTAATCAGAGATTTAATTAAACCTACACAGCATGCAGGACAAATCTGGATTAAACTCGAATCGCAACATGCTTACTGGCACAAGAGCAAAAGGTTAAATTGGGAGGGGTTTCTGTACTCGTACTCAATTAAAAGTCAAAGCACCGAATCAAAACGATATCAAAGCATTTGATATAAAGTTAATCACCTTAAATGAGAATAAATGTCAAACCATTTTGATAATGCAAAAAAAAATTATCAAGCCTCAATTAGCATAAACATTTAGGGGCGGAGTCACGTGCTACGGACTGGATTAGCATTTGTACCTTTAGTTAAGACTCCATTCATATTAAAGAAACAAAATTAACTAATTATATCTGTTCCTTCTTTATTACTGAAAATATGAAAACATATTATGTAGCTTTTGCAAACTGCACAAAAAGTGTTAAAGTAATAAAAAAGTGCAAGTAATAAAACCATGATTAACAGGGTGGTATTACTGATTTGCTGTTCCCATACTGAAGCTGATTATTTTACTCTAACAAGTGATACTTTCTCATACCACATCAATTTGCCCACCATTACAAGTTACAAAGATCTTATTACAGATCATACTTCTCTTTATATTTAATGTTGTGATTCAAGCATTTCACTTGTTAAAACACCTCCAGTGGTACTTCACTCATTCCCTCTTCTCATCATCTATACCACTTAATCCTGTATACAGGTTCGCAGGACCTGGAGCATAACCCGAGAGACTTGGTGCACGAGGTGGGGTACACCCTGAACAGGGTGCCAATCCATTGCAGGGCAAACACACATATACACACACGATGGGTAATTTGGGAATGCCAATAAATCTAATCTACATGTGTTTGGACTGTGGGGGGAAACCTGAGTACTCGAACGAAACCCACCAAGCACGCAGAGGCGGTAATCGAACCTGGCTGCAAATCGAATCCAGACCCTGGAGGTGCAGGGCGATATAAATGCAGATAATTCGGCCACCCAAAAATATTACCCGTATTACCAATTTCCAACATTATAATTATATTTTTGCATATAAAAACAATCAAACCATTTAGAAAAGACATGCAAATGAAGTAAAATATGAAAGAAATAGAAATTAAATAGACATAAAACTTAATGCATGATTCCTTTTGGCACTGGCTGCTTCAAAAACTAAATTGAAAGCGGCTCCCTTTTCTTCCTGCTGCCGTCCATGTTAGCATTCTCGGGACCCATGGTGCTATACCTTCACTAAATCTTGCACAGAATGCACCTCCTGCGGCTCCTGGATGTACTCAATTTAGCAATTTAGCATTAGTTTCGGCTCGGCTCGGTTTAATCTGTATGCCGCAAAAGCTCCGTATACCAAGGCAAATTTCTTGCAAATTTTGAATTCTTAAGGCAAACATTTTTAAGGCAGGGTCGTTAGTACGCCGAGGTACCACTGTACAAATATTCTTTCTCTCATTTGCCTCTCTTTTTTTCTTGTCTCTTAAAGTTATAGTTTTACAATTGTAAAAGACTATTACAAAGCACTGAACCTACTGAACCTAAATACCCCCAAGTTAAGTCAATATCCCTTTGTACAGATCCTTCACGTTATCAGTATAAAAACATATACACATATCTATCTATCTATATCTATCTATCTATCTATCTATCTATCTATCTATCTATCTATATATATATATCTACACACAAATATACATATACACACACACACACATATATATATATATATATATATATAAACCTGTGATTTGCAACTACACTATCATCAGCTCTTCTGTTATAGTAAATTAAACACACCTTCTGATCAATCAGATTGCAGACTTTAACAGCACTGTGTTATACACAGAAATTGAATGAATTTAGCTAAATTTAATTTAGTAATCAGACAGACAGTTCCAGCCCTGATTTCAAAACGACACAAAAAATCGCATCTGCACATTTCCAGCATGACTGCAAGTAACAAACTTCGGAATCCAAACACGTCTTGCTTTTTGGTCATGTTTTGGGGTAAACTGTGTGGAATTAATTTTCTACCTCCTGTGGGAGTTTAGCAATAATTGTTTGTCAAGCAACAGTTGTCCCGTTGCCCAAATGCATTATTCATTACTCAACAAAGAAACAAATGGTGAAGTGAAATCACTCTCGAGGTGCGTCCTTGCAGAGATAACAGACAGCTGAGTGACTAAATAAGTGAATTGCTGCAGGTGGGAGGTTTTGACTTCATTGTAAACATCCTCCGAACTCGGCGCATAACCTCTGAGACACCTCTGAGCAATTGTACAGAAGATCGCAGAGGGGTAGTGTTCCCCAGCTCTGATGTGCGGTTCCACCGGCTGCTCACGGCAATGTGGAATGAGGTTTTTGGTCCCCTGGTGCCCATTTTTACTGCATTCCATTTTATTATTTGCTAATGGCTCAGCGGTGCTGGGAATAAATCAATTTGGGTTTGATCTTTAAAGCCGGCGCATCAGTGAGCACATTACACTGATTCGCACTTCATTATGTCCAGCACTGAACAACTGCTCCAGCAGGTGATCGCAGGATATCGCTATAAGTAACTCTATGTATGTGCGCATGCATTATAAAAAAAATATTAATTATGAAAATATTTGATAATTTCCTTCCATCAACACTATATTTTTTAGTGTTTTCCCCCTAACTATTTATTGTTCAATAAAAAAAAAAATATCCGAGCGAACAGAAAAAAAAGAAAAGTATATATATTTTTAAAAAATCCATTTTATCAGCAGATCATGTTTTTTCCTACTTTCAACTCCTCCAGGATTAAAAAAAACGTACCTAGATATATTTTTTTATTTATTACAGAACTTTTTATCAGAAAATTACATTGAAGGATTATTTTTCATGCTCTTCCACTGTCAAAGTTTGTTTTCCCGACCAGAAACTTTTAATCTTTCTAATAAAGTTTTAAAAAGATTGCTATCAAAAGATTTCAGACGTGAGAAAATTCTCATCTCCAGTGCTGAAAAGATAGTAATTTACATAAACTGAGTCAAAAATACAAAACAAAATATAGTTGTCCTCTTGTAAAAAAAAAAAAAAAAAAACTAAGTCTCAGACTGCTTTCAGACTAGGAGCAATTGAAGTACAAATATTGTACCTCATGCAGCAACATTCTCTTAAATTTCTGTAAAAAAAAAAAAAGAAAAAAGAAAAAAAAAAGAAAAATAATGTAATATAAATATAAATTCAGGGCTTGTATTGACCTAGGCTTGTGTCTCAATGTAGGAAATCGCTTCTAGGGGGCCAAAATTTCTCAAAGTTATGCAATTTTAGTTCTACTTTTAGGAGAAGGCGTGAGACCAAATCGTCAACATTGTCACAGATCATGCGCAGAGATCCATATATTCACCACGCAGTGCGAAATCAACAAAAAACTACTGTATCTGCATTTACTGTATAGAGGACATAATCTATAATAATAGATCAATACATAAATACATATAATACATGCATTTTCTATATACTTTGAATAAAGTTTTATGGGCATCATTCATGGTGCACACATTAAAAGAAACATATTTTTGTAACATTTTTGTATAATTTTGTATAATTATAATTAAATTATTTAAGTGTAAACATGTTTTTTTTTAGATTCACTGTTATGACTATTACTTCATGGCTTAACTAGCACGCCATACCCTGTTTTTTCCTACTCCTCCTGGAAAACTAACAGGTGGCATTGATGCTTTCACAACCTGCCGTCCACTGACTCTTTATCTTTAGAAGTAAAAGTTGGGCAAAATTTTGCTTTAATTATTTCTTTATATTTTTCTACCTCCTCCGCGAGCAAAATCTTCTCTCCAGTTTAAAAAGTGATGTCACATGCTTTCCTTGGCGCATTACTACTCCTCGCTAAAAAAAAAAAAAAAAAGGATTCCTAAAAAACTTTTACGGCCTACACTGAGTGAAGAATATTTTCAGTCCTAAAAGAAGTTTGGGGTCGATTCCTACGAGTGATTCTGGCTTTACCATTTACTGGATGATGAATTCAATTTGATCTTATATTGGAGGAGCCTAGGATTAGGAAATGATGAGAATTTAATTTGCACACATTAGCATGATTTAGCACAACCTAAACACCATATACAGACAGTTGCATGTAGTGCTGTATGCAAATTGGGTAGTAGAATTAAAGAGATTCCACCAAAAAAGCAATAGTTATATCAAAGTACTTTGTAATCAACTTAAAGTAAACATGTGATCTTCCAAAGCGTGAGCGCTGGCGTTACAGGTAAATCAAAACACAGCAGGGCAAAAGATCTGTGATGCTGCAAATGCTGTGCCAAGGGATACACAGTTAAAGAACATGGCACATGGAGTGAGGGCATAACCGTATTACCGTCACCATCACCTATATCAGAGTTTTATAAAGCTGAGATTTTTTTTTTTTTTTTTATAACAGTTGAACTGGATAGTCGTTTTCATAATTATGTGTTTGAGTGCTTGTGGCAATCGGAAACGGCTCACCATCCATTCATCTGTCTCATGCGTTCTCTAAAAACGTTCTCTCTGCATAAGCCCTGATGGCCGAAGCATCTAACAGCAATCTGTAAGCCATTCAGAAGTAGAACACACGGAAACATCCAAAGGTTTTTATAGTCTTAATTGCCATCTGTTGGCCAGTGGTATCTCTTTAGCCTATGAATTAAATTATGTATATTTACATTTTATTATATGACGCGTCAGACAAACTATTTTCAGACTGCAAAAAGAGCACAAAAAAAGGAAACACTAGTCAATTTCAAAAATGAATGGTTTCAAACAAAATAAGAAAAACAAATCATGGATGCAATCAACTATATATATATATATTTATTTATTTATTTATTTAGGAAATACATTGCAGATGACGCTGATGCAACCCGAGGTTATGCGGACTTACGATATATTTATTTATTTATTTATTTATTTATTTTCATATTTTGTTTCCACTTTACCCAAAAAGCCTTGCGTATTTGCACTCTCTAGTACAGTACGTGGCAGTCGGCATCTAGTTGGTTTGCGAGCTACGGATAAATACAAAGAGAAGAAGAATACAACAAAGTTGACCTTTACTCCACTCCCTAATATTACTACCACTGTGGCAAAAATTCTCCTATCACATGCTTATGTATGACTAGAAGAGCTTGACTCGGGGAGCACACTGTGACACTCACAGCATACCCTATACCATCTCTACTCCTGGTCTCTGATTTCTCCAGAGCTTTTGAACTGGTGCCCTCACTGACTCTTATTCAGTAGGAATAAGACAATAACACATTCCTGTCAATTGGGTGGCCACAGTGCTGTATTACCTTGTTAGGTTCGGTTATTCCTTGTGAGAAAGAAGTAAAAAATTAGGGCGCGGACAAAACCATGACATCTCTCCTCTCCCTCACCTCTAAGCACTCTGTCCTATAATAAATAAAAGACCTCGCTGTTGTTTGGGACTTAACCTATTGACTGGGCCGAGTCCCCACGTTCTCCACCAGTACAACAGCCGGACTGAGAGAACCACAGACGTTCAGACACAAGAGAAATCGTTATTAAACTGTATATATAAAATAAAGGAAAAGGCTGTGCCAGGGATTTAGGAAGAGAAATATTACAAGTAATATGAAGAAAGTGTGGGTGTGTGTCAGTGTCCAGCAGGCATGACATCAGTGAGTAAGGCCAGTGAGCTGTGGCAACGGCCAGCCGAAAAAAGGTGTGGCATAAAGTGGAGGAAGCAATCACTATTTCGTGAAAGCCAAAGGGCCAATCACAGTTCGGTGGCAGTAGCGGCGGTCCAGAGTTAAAACCAAAGGAGCTTACATGCCCGTCACAGTCCGGTAGGGTTAGCAGCAGACGGGTATCGAGGCATAAAAGCCAATCATCGGCAGAGGTGGCAGCAAATCCTGAAGTTCGGCTGAAGGAGCCAAAGTAGCCATCACAGTCCAGCAGGGCCAACAACAGACCAGAACTGAGAGACATAGACGTCATGGCAGCAGCTGACATCTTAATGGAGAATGAATCTCAAAAGCTGGCCATAACTAAAGGCGGAAGTGCCAAAGCAGCGGTCATAGTCCATCACTGACTGACCCTTGGCAGGCTGCCCAGTGGCGAAGAACGTTCCTCAGCATTGAAGCCTGAAAGAGCACGCAAACTCACCGTGGCACTCGGAGCAAGCCTTGCACCATCTCTACCCCTGATCTCCGATTTCTCCTGAACTCTTGAATTGCCATTCTCATCGCCTCTTATTCAGTAGCAGAGAATCAAAGGCAACAAATAGAGATGTGCCACCAGCCGTGCTGTATCTTGCGTCCCCGCCCCCTCACGTTCCTGTCGATGGGGAGGCCACACTGCTGAACGAGTTCGTTCATTCCGGTTTCTCCTTGTGAGCGAGAAGCGGAAAATTAGGGCGTGCGCCAGTCACAGGCGAAACCGTGACGATGACCAGAGCATCTTTTTAAGCGCCGATTCCTTCCAAACGTTACATTTGTAGGTCCCCGAACAATATATGCAACCGTATTTGCATTTTTCTATTTTTAAAAGATTATGTGTATTGAAAGTCCCCGTGTATGAGCTGTTACTATAGTAACAATACCATTTGAAAGAAAGAATTAATAATAGTAATCGATCAGCTTACTGCCTGGACTACCCAGCTGTTACACCAGAATGATACACAGCACCTGACCAATGATATTCGAGAATTTAAACCGGTGCGCAGGGTTTCCAGGTCACAGTATAATCCCCCCTCTAACGTCATCTAATAAACAGTGTAAAAAAAGACCTGAGATAAGCACAAAAAACAGGAATAGTAGCATTTGTGAGTTGGAAACAAGTTCACTGTGGCGCACATGCTGTTCTGATTTATTGTTTTGAAACTAGTCTAATTTAGGGGAAAAAAGAAAGAAAAAGAAAAAAAACAGCACCCTGGCATCCCTGCTAGTGTGAGTCATAAGGAAATGTGCCAGACGCTCAGGGTACTCCCAGCTGTTAGCTAGCTGTGCTGTGAAATTCTACACAGCTCTCTGTACAGCAACTTGTATTGTTCTAGCCCTTGAAAGTGAGTGTCCATTCCTGTTTTGAAACTGCCTTTTTCTGTTGAATCGATGATGTTTTGTGTTTTCCCGCATCAAAATATGTCAAAGTCCACGGGAAGGAATAGCACCAGCTGGTTCAGAATGAGATGCATGCTGAGACGGAGGAAGAACGCTGCAACAGAAATGATCAACATGAGCGAACAGGGTGCCTGAACCAGATGGGAGCAGGCAGAACATCATTAGATCACCTGCGCAGACTTCTGGAGGGCTGAACCAGCACAAGTTAAGTTCCTCATCCAGTCAGTTTATGATGTTCCCCCTGGCCCGGTCAACCTGCTCTACTGAGACATGGCAGACATCCGAAAGTGCCAACTGCGCCACAAAAAGGGACACCCTGGAACTCAGTTACTGCCCGAAAGCATTATGGGACGGATGATCTATCCTTTGCCCAGTTCTATCGATAGAACTGGGGAACGGACACCACATCAACACAGCTGTTTGAGAGGACGTCTTGCCATCGCATGGAACTGGGAGCATCAGGTCGACCTTGGAAGGCAGCTCAGAGTTTCCAGATAAAATCACAACCACTTTGTTTGATCCATACACAGCACTATCATCAGAGCCTAACGAGCAGGTGGTCCTACAAGTAGGAGAACCTGATGCGGGCCAGTGAAGGCGAGGTTTCCCCAGGCCGATCTCTGACCAGGATGCTGTATCTGCTAGGAATAAATGGACTGCAGAGAGGACAAGACACCAGAAGACGAGACATCAGGAGGAGATAGAGAAGGCCTCATAATGACTGTGGATCTGGAGGAGGATGTGTGGACTGATGCACCACTAGGACAGAAGTTGGAGGCTGATCACACTTGGCCGGGTCGGCCATGTAATAAAGTGGAGTTTGTTCCCTTTCGTTTTATTACTCCGTTTCTGCTGTCTTTCTCTCCATCCCTCTATCAATTTATTCCTTTTTGTATTCATATTATTATTTTCCTTTTACAATATCTCCCTGCAAAACAGAACGGAAGAGAAAAAAAAAGAAGAAGAAAGAACAAGGACAAAGTAATGAAGAGGACAGGGATCCTGTAGTTTGCACCTGCACTGTGTGTGCGTGTGCGCGCATGTGGGTGTGTGTGTCTGTGTGTGTGTGGTTGTGAGCTTTATATGCCCCTTGTTAGAAATGAATGTTTCGGTGCAGCAGTGCGTTGGGCAATTTTTTCTCGCTGCTGTGGGACTGAGGCACAGGATTATCAAACGGATGAGTGGAGACAACGAACTGAGACAAACACACAAGTTGCATCACCGTTGCAATATTTTGCCAGAGCCTCCCGATGAAATGGTGCTTTCTCAAAATATAACATAGGCATGTTTGACGAGTAATAGGGTCTGATATGAACTTAACTCTCCACCAATGACTTAAGGGGAATTTTACTCCCTCAGTAATTTGTAAACATAGGGCATCCCAAAAGTCTTCACACAAGTATTCGAAAATGATTTATACTTGTGATACACACAGGGAGCACTTCGCATAGAGGACATTTTGTAAATGAGGAAGACTTTCGGGGCACCTTGTAAAACTCTTACTGCCCCATAGGTTGATTATTTTCCCATAATAGCACATCTAAAAGTGTTCTTTATATTAAAGCATAATAAAATGTCAGCGATTATTATTTATTATGAACACCAATTCATACTTTGTCTGTTTATAGTCACTTTTAATGTTGTGAAAGTCCGTAAAACGAAGTTTAAGTTATTTTATAGCTGCTGGGAACAGGTATTCCCTCAATAGCCTCACTTTGTGTTCTCAAACTTAAAGTTAAAATTAAAAATTAAAGAACATTATTGTCGCATAACTTTGCTGAGCCTAAACCTGACCAACTAGAACAACTCCAGATCATAACACGGCCTCCAGAGGCTTGTGCAGTGAGAGATATGCATGATGGGTGCATCCATTCTCACCCTGACGCACCCATGACCCCGGAATAGGATCAGTCTGAAGTCATCAGACCACATGACCCTTTTCCATTGTTCCAATGTCCAGCCCATCAAACAAATCTTTTTTCCTCATTTCCCTCATTGACGAGAGGTTTTCTTATGGCAACAGATTTTTAATCCCAGTTTTGGGACTGAGTTCTTGTCACATTGTGTTTCTTCTGCTTAGTTGAACGTTGCGCACTATCTTTCCAGGTAGTAATAATGGGTTGGACAGTTCTTAACCCAGTTCCAGTCATTTCGGATAAAGTGGGAGGGTTGCGTCAGGAAAGGCATCCGGTGGAAAACCTGTGCAAAGTTCTTGTGCGTATCAGATTGTCCATTGTGGCGATCCCTCAAATGCCTAGCTGAAAGACTAATGCTTGATGCAGGCCCAAACTTATTTGGACCAGGCAGTGTAGTAGTGAAGGACTTAATGCCTTTGGTTGACTTTAAAGAATATGGAAGCCAAATAAAAAGGAAGTTTATAGTCGGTCAATGCCGTTGCACTCAGCCACAGGGCTGTCATCAATTACTAAGGGGAACTTATACTGGTAGAGGTGGAGGCTCTTGAAGCATTGTGCATATTGTAAATTAATCAATGTCGGTCATGATTCTCGAAATATTCTGTAATTAAAAAGAATTGTGAACATTACATTCTTTACTTTTTTTGTTAATAGTATGACTGACTGCAAAAAAAATAGCATTTTCCAAAATCATACAAAATGTACAGTTTTATGATTTTATAATTATATGATCATTTAAGGTTTTTAACACTCTTATGATTTAAATGAATCATGCACAGAACTTTGTGTTTGAGTTTTTTTAATACTACTTGCTTCTTTTAGAAAAGTCTTGAAAGTCACTGTTTTGAAAACAGTGCATGACACTATACTGGACTAATACTGTGTTTTAATTCTTTATGGAATGGATTCCACAAGATGTTAAAAACATTCCTTTAAGATTATTGTAGATGAGCTACATTACACAATTCCTGTTGATTTTTCTAACATATCCCAAAGGTGGTCTACTGAATTCAAATCTGCCATTAAAGTGCTCCGAGTTTATAGAAACATTTCGACTTTCCTTAGTTCACGAAGGGATTGCAAATTTTATCATGCTAAAATAATCCCGTTTTGGAATGCAAATGGACCACACATATAGAGATACATATGGTTATATGGTGTAATCAGTTGGTTCTGGGATTCTTAGATATCATATGTGATTGAATATTAAAAAATCCACAAAAGAGCTGATGACGGTTTAATTCTCTACTGCATCAAGGGTCTAAACTCCAGCCATCCACATGTCCGCTAGCCACAATTAGGACACGGCTTAAAAACATAACTCATGTCTGATAT